>QTSX02000466.1:0-17781 GCA_014839935.2 Entomophthora muscae
TATTGGCTATATATTTTCTACTTTAAAGTTAGAATAATTCCAGACTTTATTTAATTTTTTTGAATCTCCTGGTTACGCTGTTGCTGCTCTTCCCCATCTTCCCGTTGCTGATCTGCGTTCACATTGGGCTTCTGTTTCCCCTGTCTCCTCCAGGTTCCTTTCCAAACTTTCTCCAGGTGCTCCTGTTCTTGGCTGCTTTCTCCCTGACTATCAATTCTCAACTGAAAAGGCCTTTTCTATAAATAAAGAGCTTTTAAAGAGTAGGCTTCAAGCCAAACTCTAAGTGATTTCTTCCCTTCAATCTTTATCAATTTTTTAACTTCAGATATTTAACTTTGAGAATTTCAATTTTTAGTAATTTTTTCTAAGTTTTCTTCTCTTTCTTTTTCTTAGTTAAACAAATGGAATTTGTAAAACAACAAGCCTTAGGCTTGTTGTATCCATTATTTTCCCTTAAGGAATCTTTTAATAGTTATATGTACCAGTTTGTTGATGGAGAGTATCCCAATATTGACATTCTCTTAGTTAATAATTGTTCACTATTAAATACCTTGTTTTATATTCTCTGTTTATAATTTTTAAATTATATCACTCCTTTTGTAACCCAGTACAAGTTTTAGCAGGATTCTGTAAAATTATATTACAGACTGTACCTACCTTTTTATACCTTCTGAATCTTAGTACTAATGCTTTACAAGCTTCAGTTTATAACCTTGCACCATTATGGGCAAGACCTTACACCAGAGGTGACTAGCAAAAAGAAGTTTCTTAATATTGGTTTTTAATAGCATGTGACTGATTTTTTTTGGAAAGCATAGGTAGAATTTCAGCTCTGATAATTGATGAGATTAAAGCTAGGCAGCATATATGAGTAATTGCTCATATTAGGCAACAGTTCAAGTTGATTTAGGAGTCAGATAGCTATTCAATCTTTTAAAAATTTGGCTTTTTGCACCAAAAAATGTTTTTCCCTTTTTACTAAGGTCTTATTAAATTTTAAAATGGGGTTTCAAGTGATAGTGATTTTTTAATTATTGATTCTCAGTACCAAGTGCTTATGGTAGTCAACAACCAAGAGAAAGATGCAGTGATTATTTACCCCCAGGGCTTTAACTACACACAGGAGGACAAAGAACTACATTTTTTTATTGAAGCTAACAACTTGTTTTCTTTAAACCACTTGGAAACTGTTGTATACCAGGTAAATCACCAAACCTGTGTACAAGAGGATGTTGGAACCTGTGGGTGGGCAAAACTACATCATGCAGTAATTAAGTGTGCCAAGGTGCAAGTCCTTGGGTTTAATCCTGTTGAGTGACACACACTTAATTACTTTCTTTGGGAGTTAACAAAAAACCCAAAGATGTTAGAACCATCCACCTTTGAACAATGATATCCTCTTTTAAATGGTTTAATTTTTTCAATCAGCATCTGCCACTTATCAGAAAGCAGCCTCAAGCACAAAATCAAATAAAGGTGTCATAACTGTGCTGTTTTGACAGAGTTACAAGGGGAGAAATATTTAGAAACTAGACAATAATCTTTATTGAGAGATAGTGATTATATAGTCACTGTGAATCATTAAATAACAGGAACATGATTGTGTTGATTACACTGTTGGATGGTGAAGGGGGGTGGCTTGGTTCTGGTAATAATTTTAGCATCAAAACAAGGTACCCACTGTGAAGGATGATCATTTGTTCATGTTGATGGATTTTGTAATTCAATTTGACTTCCTAGTTTGGCTACAAGTCACTGGAATTTTGGTTTGCAAGTCACAAACCTGCTTAGTTGGAACCTTGCTGGTAGTCTTGCCTGCTGTTTTGACACACCCTGCCTGAAGGTTGGTCTCTTCAGGAGTTAGGTTGTCAGGGAGGCTGTAAGAGAAGGGGGCTAGACTACAAAATTCTGGCTCCCATCCTGGTGGGACCAACCACCAGGATGCCATCCATTGCAAGACTGGAATAGCTGCTCAAAGGGGCCTCCCAAAGGAGACTGGCTGATGAAAAGGGAGGGAAGTAGGCATCTAGGGCCATAACCAGGGCTCCAGTAAGCAACCACAGAGAGCAATCCCGGGTGGTAGGGATATCTGAATCCAACAAGGGTATTTGGTGCAAGGGGGTAGGGAGGGAGCTGAGACTGCCGCAGGGAGAGGGTTTGTCAAATCGGAGAAAGGGTGTTTGTTAGTCCCCAATTTGGCAGAAGGTGAAAACCCCTCAGGATAAGGAACCAAACAAGGCAACTGGGCAAAAGTAGCTAGGATGGTGGGGACCTGGGTGAAGTGACAGAAAGCATTAGAAAGCAGTCCAGGAGTAGAACCAGGCAAGTGGGCAATCAGGGTAAGTTTGTCCCAAATACCAAGGCTGGTGGACCAAAACAATAAGAAGATGGGCACCAATACCATCATGACTCCCTTATATAAAGGAGACAACATGGCACCAGAGGTGGGTTTTCTACCAAAACTTCCAGGCAGACAGTCTGTGAGTACTGGGGGAATATCAAGAACTTGGGCCAAGTTTGGATCCTCTTGGATTGATTCTCAACAGAAAACCACAGGCAGGCAGGCAGTAGGGCAGGCAAACAGGCAGACAAACCAGACAGAAGCCGAAGGGAAGACAGCAGAGGGAGTCAGGACAATAACCTTTATTAAAAAAATAAAACTTCAAAACACAAAAATGGATTTTTGCAAAGTCAGGAGTTTTATTCAATAATTGGAATTGGTAAGCAAGGGACCTGACAGCCCATGCTTCCATTATATGCAATGAGGGGGTGATAAGGCTGGGGTTTTTTCAAAAGGGGTTATCAGAGAGCAATCTAAAGGGGAGCCAGTTGAAAATCACTGCCCAATCTTCCCATGGACTGGGCCCAAGAAAATAGGGGCAGCAGGCCCAGGTGTAGGGTACAGTTAACCAATTGGCTAGGAGCCTTTTGGGGACTCAGGGTGCACATTACCCCTAATGCCTTCCTCTGATGTTCCAACTGGAGGGCTCCCAAACTCAATCATTTTGGCCCAAGGGACTTCTGGACCGGAGGAATTGCTTACCTGGGATTCCTCTTACTGTGGGATTTTATACCCAATTTCTCCAGGCTGCAGGTTAGGCACACCTGTTGCCCTATGGCCTGCGTTTTCCTGTTGGCCTGCCAGTTGTCTCAAAACAGGGCGGCACCAGGAAAGCAAACAATCCAGCCAGATTAGGGTCTCCTCCACAGTTGGAGGGGACTCCAGAGAAGGGATTGGGGTTTCAACTGTGAAGGCCAACACAAAGCGCTCATCTACCATGTGGGCCAGGTCCTCCAGGCTTTGGAGGGGTTTTGCCTGCATGCAGGCTGCCTTTTTTGACGATTCTGGGAAAAACATCCTGATTCAGGGCTAATGGCAGCCCATGGATCTTTACAGAGGTTGTCAGGAGCCCAGGCGCTGTACTGGACTAGCTGATGTTGGTTGCTGGCAAGATGGCTTCTCATTGTTTTTCCTGGGCCTTGCAGGGTCTCAGTTAATCATGATGTAGAACCTTATCTTGTCTGTGTTTTCCAAGTCCTTGAACTAGGTAAGTGTTGTTTTTGTTTACCTTTAGGATTATGGTGGGCCCTCTTTCTTTGGGCTGTAACTTACTTCTGTCAATATTTATTACCCAGACTTTGCTATCTAACCTCATGTCTTTTTTTAATGGGGACAAAAGATGTCCTGTAAGTCTTTTTCTTCTTTTTTCCAGCTGGTTGTTGTTGGCTTGCATCACTTGGGATGATGGGCAAGGGGGGCCTTGCTAGGTATTTCCAGCTTTGGCCCTGAGAGAGCTATGATAAATTTTAGTTATGTACTGTAAACAAGTTTGAAATGACTCTTCCCAGTGGATCTGTTCACACAAGTTTGGCACACAAGGAGTGCAGTCAATAGCTGCTTATGCCAGTCCTCAGGTCTCCTGGTGGTGACCTTGACAGGGGATTGTACTAGACTGCTGTTTATCCATTCAACCCATCCATTGGCCTGAGAGTGGTAAGGCATTGTTACTTATCCCCCCTGATTGATCCCAGTCTTCCCCCCCCACAAGAAAGGCCCAAAAATCCACCAAACCCCTTCTTCTTTAGAGAATTTAGCCACACAGTTGATGAAGATTTGTCTAGCCTATCCTACGGATCTCTTGCCCTTGGTTGCTCTCTCCTGGGAAGAAACGTTGGTTAATTTAGACTACTTATTAGCCTGGTGTTGCCCACCCGGCACGGTGGGGGGGGCGGGATGTTTTGGTAAAGCGAATGGGAAGGGGGGGGGGGGGGGGGCCTACCCCCCCCCCCTCCTCTTATGTGTGGGTTTGATCTTGTCTCCTGTCCTCCTTGTGGTCCCTCTGTCCCAGTCCTCCTGGGGGGCTCTGGTGTTTGTTTCAGGGATGGGAGCAAACATAGTTAGTTTGCCCTCCCTCTCACAGCTACTGTATTTTTGACCCCCTTCTTTGCAAGGTATATGTTGGTGTTCTCTGGAGGTTAATTTTTTGTCCCACATTGGTGATTAGTCGTTCTTTATTTCTAAATTTGCTAATTATTTATTTGCCTATTAAGTGCTGCATGTTGTTGCCAGTGTTTGCCCTTACCACTTGTGCTGCTGGTCAGCACGTGTCAAAATTGATGGCTGTGATGATGTATTTCTTGTTGTTGTTTTTTCTGGGAATGGGACCCACAATGTTCTAGGTTCATACCTTGAAGGGCAACTGGGAGTAGATGGAAACACAGTCTTAGGCAGGATCTCACTTCTTGCTAAACTTCTTGCACACCTTGCATTGGTCAATGACTTCCTGAACATGCCCAGTAAAGAGTTAGCCACCATGTCCTTATGTTTAAAAAATTTGTAAAGTTTGCAGCTTTTTGTATGGCCCAGGTCTCTGTGGTAACTTAGGATTGTGTTTACCCTCTGGTGTGTTGGGATGCATGGGATAGTACTTCCATCTGTCATCTTGCAGTAAAGTGTTCCATATATGTCTGCAAATAGTTGCTTGTTCTTGATCACTGTCTCTTTTTTAATGTCTGTGGTGCCTGGAGGAAAGCCTTTTTCCTTAGTGTGGTAAACTAGGAGGGGCCAATCTGGGTCTAACCCATTTTCTCCTCTTGTAGCTCTGGCATATAGACAAGAGATTACATCTGCCATGGCAATTTTGGGTCCTGGCTTTTACTGTTGATCATGAGAAATTTGCTCAAGGAGTTCCATCCATCATGCCTGGCATCTGGAAAAATAGGCTTGTGTTTTAAAGTAGATGAGGGATTTATGATTGGTTAGAGCATTGAACTCATCTTGGCATTCCAATTAATAGCACCATTTAACAAGGCACTGTAAGATTGCTAGTAATTCCTTGTCATGTATGGGGTAGCAGCATTTGCCGTCTGTTAACTCTCACAAATTTTAAGCCACATGCAGGAAGTTGCCATTGGTGTTCTTGATACGTAATACCCCTCTAATGGAGGCATCAGAGGCATATGTCTCCATTTGGTACTCTCTGTCCTGCTTGGGATACCGGAGGATGGGGGAAGCTGTCAACTTTTCTTTCAAACACTAGAAGCAGAGGTCTCTTTGTGGGGTCCACAAAAACTTGGATTTTGCACCAGTTATGGCTGATAAGGGTGCTGGCAGGACGCCACAGTTGGGGATAAAACAACAGACGTAGGCAACCATCCCCAATAATGTAAAAAGTTCTGACTTGTCCTTTGGCAGTGGCATTTTACATATGGCCTGGATTTTCTGGTCATCAGGCTTGATACCATCTTTTGAGACTATGTACCCCAAGAAGGGTAACTATTTGCAGAAGAATTGACACTTAGACAACATCATTGTATACAGCCCTCAGTGGAGCAACACCTTAAATCTTGGAAGCAGTGTTTGCCACTCAGAGCATATACACAAGCTGTTGCCAAGACCTCTAAGTATACTAAGGTGTGTTTGCTGATGTGCGGGGCAAAACCCTCATTCATGAAGATGAAAAAGTACAATGGTGTGTTTGTCATCCCAAATAAAAGCATAACACACTCATATGACCTTTATTTAGTGCAAAAGGCTGTATTGGGTATGTCTTCTTCCTTAATAAAGATTTGATTGTATCCTGCTGTCAGGTCAATCTAGGAGAAGACAGTTGCTCCTCCCAGGGCATTGAAGAGGTCATCAATAAGTGGAAGTGGATAAAAATTCTTGAAAATGACTTTGTTTAGGGCGCAGTAGTCAGTTACAAGGCAGAGGGAACCATCCTTCTTTGCCACAAAGAAAACAGTGGTACCAAAGGGAGACTGTGAGGGGCAAATAAGTCATTTTTCCAGTGCATCCTTGAGGTTAGCGCAGAGGGTGTTGTCCTCATGGGAGTGAGGCGGTAAATAGGGCGCACCTTGGGTACTGCTCTTTTGAGTTAGTATGGAGTGCTGTATGTATTTCTCCAGTGGCAACCCTAGTAGAACCTCTTTGAATATTTCTGGATGGCAGGCTACAATATCTCTATCCTGAGGTGTGGTGGTGTCCTGATGGTCTTTGAAGTTTATAATCTTGTACTGGCATGAGCCCCAGTGAATTGCCTTGATGTTCTCCTTTTCTTTGAGAGTTTCTTTGATATGTACAAAAACGTGGTCTCACAGGAGCTGGTCCCCAGAGTCAGGGTGGATCTGATGGCTGACCCTTTCACACTTGATGGTCAATACAGATGTGGCCCAGTCAATGTGGGGGTTGTTATTTTGTAGCCAGTCCAGTCCAAGTACAATGTCAAATCTAGGGAAGTTAATGGCAGATCCCTGGATAGTGGAATGTAGGTCCTCTAACATAATAAAGAAGGGGGAAGTCTTTTGTGTCACAGCAATGTGGTTTTCATCAGCTAAAACCATGTTCTTAATCTGCAAAGGATTAGTGGCCAACTTGAACTTGTCCACAAAATTTCTGTTGACAATTGTTTTATCTTCACCTGAGTCTAGGAATTCTGAACCTGTGTAACTTTGAAAACAGAAAGGATATGAACATCAGTTTATTGGGATGCCTGGCAATGGTGTAGAGAACTGGATCTCCTGAGGGCACCTGCATCATTGGGCATTGGTCCACTTCCTCAGGTCAATATTCAGCACTGGGAAAGTCAGGGGAAGTTTGGGGAGAGCTTGGGATGCTTAATGCTCTCCCCATGCTTTTCCCTTGTCCTGGTTGTCATTGGGTGATGGTGACTCTGAAGTGTGTATGGTTTTACTTTCCATTGTTCCCATTACTGTAGCCATTTGAGATTGTGAGTTTATGGTTTGAAGTGTTATTGTTGTTGTTATGGTTGCCAGGCAATGAGGAGGTTGGTGCTTCTAGCTGAGTGAGAGTCCTTGGGTCTTTCTCTCTTTCCAGTTTGCACCTTGTGGAGGGTGTTGGATGTTTTTTCTGATTTTTCTGCCTCACAATAAAGGCTCTGCAGTTTGGTCACTTTATCCAGGTTGACTGTGTCTCATCATGTGCAACTTGAGGGCACCATAGTACATGAGGTGTGTAGTTGGAGTGTCAAATGCCATGTCTGAGGGGGCACACTAGCAAAGTTCTTTGTAGGCACATTTGAGCTCCTTTACAGTTCCTGTCTGTGTCAGGCTCTTTACTTTGCAGATAATCATAAGGGCAGTATTCTTTAGCACAAATCTTGCCAAGAAATCCTGTTTGAAAGTGTCCCAATCTTTTACAGAATGGTCTTTGTACTGCTCATTGCACTAGGTGCATGCATCATGTGTGAGTAAAATAGATATCTCTGCAATCTAGAAGTGTTGTGGGCATTCCATCTGCGCCAGTTTACTTTGGGCAGATTGGATCCAAGCTGTGGTGTTATTGTTGTTGGCTCCAGAAAATGGTTCTAAGGTGGCACTCTGAAGTTGTTGGGCCACGTAGGTGGGCAAGGTTCCTTCCTCTGCTGTGGCTTGAGACATAGTGATAGGTGTTTGGAAGAACCCTTGTACTGATAGGACATTGAATGCAGGGACTGATACAAGAACCTTCTGGTATAGTACAAATCCTTCTTGTATTTTGGTACCCGTTGTGTATGGCAGTCAAGTCTAGCAGGAGGTTAGACATGATTATTTTGTAGATTTTTTGGCTGCAGCAAGTATGGGCAACAGGCGGAATTTCAGGGGGTAAAGTAGGATGGAAACCCTACCTGTGCTACTATTGTTGTAACTGTGCTGTTTTAGCAGAGTTACAAGGGGAGAAATATTTAGAAACTAGATAATAAGTATTTATTGAGAGATAGTGATTATATAGTCATTGTGAATCATTGAATAACAGGAACAAGATTGTGTTGATTACACTGTTGGATGGTGAAGGGGGGTGGCTTTGTTCTGGTAATGAGTCAAGCACTAAAACAAGGTATCCACTGTGAAGGATGGTCATATGTTCATGTTTATGGATTTGGTAATTCAAGTTGACTTCCTAGTTTTGCTACAGGTCACTGGAAGATCAAGTTGTAGGTCACAAATCTGCTTAGTCAGAACCTTCTTGGTAGTTCAAGTCTGCTGTTTCAACATTTCCTTTGTCACCTATAGAGAATTTAAACACATACTAGTAACTATATAATGGGACAATATCCTTTGTTTTATGTATTCTTTAATTGGAATTCATTGAGCTCCCATTGTCTGCAAGTCAAATCAGCATCCCAAATAATACAATAACATTTCAGTCAAAGTAGATTCAATTAGTATTTATTCCAATTTTTTTCAAATGCTTTAAGCATCTTGATTCACTTAATAATCACAAACTCAATAGAAATCAAATCCAGAATTAAAATAAAATGTAAAATAAAAACAAGCTATTTTTTGTTGCTTTCTAGATTTCTGGTGTCATTCTTGGTATAATAACAAGACACAAGTTTCCAGCTAATTTTTTTACTGAAGTAGATGGCAACCTATTGATTGTTGGTATACCAAGAATGGTACCAAAACTCTATGAATTAACCAAATACAGTAGTTTTAAAAGCTACGAACAACAACCAAAAAAATACTTAGATTATTTGAATAATAAATCTTGTGAAACTTAGGGTTTGTTTAAATCCAAAATCATTTTGTTTAAATCTAAGAATTTTCAGTGACTAAATGAATTGTCAAACAAAAAATAAAATTTCGATAACAAATTATACAAAATTATATCAAACATCAAGCAGCATAGTTTAAACCACATTAAAAATGAACTGACACAGCAAGTGAAATGAATGGATACTGTTCCAGAATATATAATAATCCAATCAGGATTCAACTGAGGAACCAGGAGAAGGACTGAAATGAAACAAAAATTGAGTAATATAGAAGCAATATTCCACAAACACAAAACAAAATGAAGCCACAAAAGATGTATAGTATAGCAGTCTAAAATAGAAAAATGACAGTTTAATAGCCAATCAACAGCTATAAAATTTAGGAGCAGAGGCATTTTATTCATTTTCATGGCTCCTGATTTGTGTAAAATGGCTTTAGAACTTTCTAAGTGTGGACTTGGGATTACAATAAAAATTAAATACATACAATTTTAACCTTCTACTTTCAGTGATTTTTTCCTAGGTTTTTTTACAATGGTTTTCAACAACAACATTTTTGACAGCGCCAGCAAACAATCCAGCAGCAGCCAAGTCAGATTCAGTGGAGGTGAGGCTCAGAACATGGAGGCACCTGTTTGCACCCAAGCCTTTGATTTGTTTAATGAGGAAGTTGACCTGTACTTGAACCCTATGGCTTTGGCTTGTTTGAGAGTCACTTGGCATCTAGCTCTTCCCCTTCTCCCTTACCTACCACTGCACAAGCTTCAAAAAACCTGCCAATAATAATGGAAACCCTAATTTGGAACAACTTCCTGCCACCAGCCAACCTGCCCCCTCCCTCAGCCAATCAGGCTTCAGTTCCTGTAGCCCAGTGCACCAAGCACCAAATCATCACCGTGCAAATTCTCCAAGAAATTGTGGTACTGAAGCTGTGTGGTCTGACATGGGATCAATTTCTGACCAATTTCAATTTACCCAAGCCACTATCACGCAGTAATTCAATAACCTGATGTACAAGTGAAACTTGATTGGGATGGCCAAGAAGCCCAAGAAGGCTAAAGAGTCCCAGATCAATGAGGCATAGCCAATCATATTTGATCTCCTACAGTGGGACCCCAAGCTTCCCCCTGACCCAGGTCCAGAGGCATCTTGTGCACCATGGCATTTGGGTGTCTGAGCGCATGATGCAGCACTGTATGTATGAGAAGGTGGCTTTGATACAGGTTCTTGACCAATTTTGCCGGCAACCAATGGGATTGGCAGCTGAGGATTCCCTCATGACAATCCTGCCATTGAGTCCACCCTGGTCTAATGCTTGACAAGTCTAACAGATGACATCCTTTGCATCTCTTACTACAACTTTGATTGTTTTGACAATTTTGGAGAGCAAGGAAAAGCTGCCCCCCCCCAAGAATGGAAGTAAGAAGGTCAAGAAGGGGACGTTCATTGATGCATTTCTGGCTGTTTTGGCAAAGGGTTTTGTCTACTAGTCAGACAAACCCAGATTTCACCAATGGCTACTAGTACAGCCACATCCTTGGTGGATTACTTGACTCCTGGGATAGTCTCAAATTCCACGCCCTAGGTTTTCTTGAGCCACCAGATGGAGGATAGCTCCACTGCCCTGGAGGCAATCCAGCGACGCAGGCACTCAGGCCTCAGTCTACCCTGCCAGCCACACAGACATTCATCTTGCAGATGTTGTGTTCATTCAATATTGGAGATACACTCTAGGTAGCGCAGCTCATAGGCATTTAACAATCTCTATCTTGGTGTCCTAAACCATGATTCTCTCTTTAGTTGCCAAATGGTGGCTAGTTTGTTTGCACAGATGGTCTTCAATATGAACATAGGAAACCAATCACAGTAAAGACAAGCACCTTCCACCCTGTGCTACAGCCTTCTACCAACCAATCAAGGCAATGACCATACAAGGAATATAATCAGCTATTATGTGGCAGCCATCATACTCAATCCTCCTGCCTCCACCCCTACCACCACCACCACCACCCTCCTTCTGCCAGCCCCACTCATCCAATCCCAGACCCCACAGGCCAGCATTGCCTTGACACCTTCTTTCCTGCACTATTCTTCTTATTAGGCATCACTCTCCCCTGCCCCAAATAACCCCTTGTTACCAAACATTTTCTATTTATATTATCTTTATCTTGAATTCAATTGTTCATTTTCTCTTTGTTTATAGTTGGTTTTATTCTTTATGTTCATCTTATTTCTATAAAGTTATATTTTTACTATGACTTTTATCTAGACCCAGAACACAGTTGTTTTTAGCACTTTACACAGCCCTTGTGAAAATATTAACAACAATTTGATGATCAGTTAAATTTAAATTAGAAAATTATAAGTTTAATGTGTTTAGATAAAGTTGTTGCTGATCCAAATTCAAACCCTTAATGATAAACTTTAAGCCAATCAGGAGAAGAGTAAAAAGTATTTGTTGTTATATAAAGGGTCATCCAACAATTCTTTAATGCATGTGCACTAATCAATATTATTGGCTGGATTTTTTTTTTCATTTTGCGCCATTGCTGCTGTGACAAGTTGCTGGTGGACTAGTGCTAACCCAGAAACTGAGTGAGAACTAGTCCACCAACAACTTGCCACAATGACAATGGCGCACAATAGCAAAACATCCAGCCAATCAGATTAATTAGTGCACATGCATCAAAGAATTGTTGAATGACCCTTTATATCACAACAATTACTTTTTACTCTTCTCCTGATTGGCTTAAAGTTTATCATTAAGGGTTTGAATTTGGATCAGCAACAACTTTATCTAAACACATTAAACTTATAATTTTCTAATTTAAATTTAACTGATCATCAAACTGTTGTTAATATTTTCACAGGGGCTATGTAAAGTTCTAAAATCAATATGGCAATTATGGAATAAATGCCAACACAAAGAAAATAACACATATTGAGATAAGCGTAAAACATATACACAATGGGGAAAACAGATGGGATATTGTATTAAATGGGAAAACAAACAAGAATAAATAAAGAGGCAATAATATCAGAATAACACAGAGTTTATTGGGGTCAAATCTATAAAAACAAACGCAAATGTTAGTGAAAAATCAATGAGAGAATTGGAGAAGCTGCTAAAGGGCCTCAACTTGGCAAATGTTGATATTAAGAAAATTGATTGCAAGGTCAAAGAAAAAGTGAAGTCTACCATCCTAAAAGGCAAGACAATCAACAAGTTGTCCAAAAAGGCACTTATGGCCAAGATGCCAGACACCTCCAAAACAATAATTGAGCAGCCTGCTCAACGTCCAAAAACTGTAGTCAAGTGCCTTTAATTTAAGGCATACAATCTTTCTGCATCAGTCTGTCTGGGTTGACAACCCAGAGATGTATGCAAATCTCAAGCCTGAAAAGCGCTCTAGAGCAGAGGATACAGAACTGACCTATCCAACTGCTTGCACCAAGAATTGCCAAGCCTGCCAAAGCTTCTGGTAAGGAAAATGCCAAAGAAGGTGCTCTAAAAAGCATTAACATAACTATTTAAATTCTTACCCTTTTTTAGAAAAAAATTGACAGCAAAATATGACAGGTCCTGATCCCCTTTGCCCCTGCCATGTTTTATGGTAATTATGCCAATCACATGGCTAAGTAGCTGTTTCTGTTACCCCTGTTTTTCAGGAGCTTAAAGATAGAATACACAGGACCTTCCCAATGTCAAGAGACGCACTAGACAGGCTTACAAACGGTGAGTGGGCATCTTATTGGACAGTTACTGCCTACAAGGATGACCAATTGGTCTGCCTGGACCAAGTATTCCTCAGTGGAGTTTAGTATATAAACTCCATTGAGCTTGTTTGGGACTTCCTGGAGATGGGCCAGGCACATGCAGCTGCTTGCTTCTTCTTTCTCTTGGAGCATATGCTCAATTACCTTCTCAAGAACTTTAGGCGCACAATGGGGAAAATGGCTGTTGCAGACAAAAAAGCCATCAAGAAAACTAAAACCCTCCTAGTGGGCTTTGGGCTTGCCTGGAGTGCCAATGAGACAGGGCTCCCTTTGGCAATGGATCTTACCTTCTCAAAGACAAAGCACAAGAAAAAAATAGTGTTGTGTTTAAAAAATTATGTGAGTTTACTGAAGCCTTTGTTGGGCAAAGGCTTAATCTGGTGGTTTATCTGGGGTTATTTTTCTACTTTATAATTGGGGCTAATGTTGAGGACCTTGGTAGGGTCCTTCTTGGGATTGAAAATTCCAGGCTCTCCCTGGATGGGAAGAAGATCCCCCAGTTTACAACTCAGTTGACCATGTGATTCAGGACACCCTGGTCCTGGCTGGTATATACAGATTTGCAGTCCTTCCTGAAAAGCTTCTCCTGCATTCACTACCTGACCCTGCTTCCTTTTACAAGCCGCCAGGAATATTTTAATCAAGTTTTATCCATCATATACAGTGTGGCAATAGAGGTTGTGCACCACCTCCATTTCCAGGTGGGTACATACAGAAGAACCCACTATAGATGAATACAATAAAAATCTCTTTCAAGCAATATAATTATACACTTTTAATTTATAAATTTAATCATAATTATTTTTTAGCTCCTATTTATGTAAACAATTTTTACAAAAAAACCCCAGAGAAGCTCTTTATAAAAGCATTTTAATAAACATTAATAAAAACTCACTTCTAACTTGAGCAATTTTATTTTTTAGATTTCTTTTTATATGTAATTAGCAGAAGTGACAATCCATATAATTATCATATTTTATTTTAAATATTTGAGATATCCATCACAGAATATAATAGATAAAAATTATATTTTAAATTAAAAGTTTTATCTCTGTGTCAATGGTGCCACTGTATGGAATTGTGGACTTGGATTCATCTAAATATAAAACTCTAATCAATAAATCTAAAAGAATAAATTAAAGAATATAAAAAATATTTTGACACACTAAGCCTTTAATTGAATGGATGTTTAGCTAGGCACGTGGGGATGAACAAATCAGTGTGGCCATAGAATTTGGCCATGGTCTCAGCTGGGAGGGTGTGGATCCTGGCCTGGAGCAAATCAAACAGGTCCTTGGTCCCATTTGGGGTCCCTTGCTTGACAATTTGCTTGAGCCACCCAAAGACTTCCTCAATGGGATTTAGGAAGGGCAAATAAGCAGAGGAGGAAGAGAAGGCACATTATTTGCCGTGGTCAATTGCTGGGGGCCCACTACAATGCTAGTGTCAATCATTGGGAATTCCTCAAGAATATCAGCCACCTTATGGAGACCAACATTGTCCAGCACAATGATGTTGGTGAAGCCCAGGCTTGTGCACCTCAGTTGCTCCTGGACCAATCGGAGGAATGATAGAAAGGTCCAGCTATTGTGCAGAACCCAATATCATTTTATACAGCTTGACCCCCTTTGGACCAAGGAGAGCCACCATCAAATAGGCTGTGGCGCAGACTGCAGCATGCCAAGCCACCCTGTCATTTGAGCCTTTGGGGACATACCCATACCCATTGCCTATTGATAAGGCAAATGCTGATTTGTCAATGTAATAGAATTTGACGTCTCTCTTGGCTTTGAGGGCAGTGTACGCCTCTGCATATTTTTTCCAGATGTCAATGTTGGCTGGACTATTACAATTTTAGGGGGACACCCCAAGCTTTTTCCAGGAAAAGCGCATTCCCTTGACCAAATGATAATAAAAGGAAATTGAGGCCTCAACTCCTAAATTTTTATTTTACCATGGCCTGTATATTTACCAGTTAAGATGGAAATCTTGGGTTATCCACTGGCGGATTGCCCATTTGAGCTCCTTGGTGAGCATAGTGGAAACGTGCAAGGATTTCTCTGCAGCTGAGACTTCGCCAGTATTGATGAAGATGTTGAATGTCTTCAAGGCATACTTGGAATCCACCCCAACAAGAGCCACAACCACCTTTTAATCACCAGATTCATGCATTAGCCAAAGCAGGATGATGTGTTTGATGTCATGGATGCGCTTCTGGGCAGGCTTTGTAGCGAGTGGTTGGATCTGGCCTGTTAGGGTTGGGCACAACACAGGGCATGGGCACCTTGTTGTAAAAGGCTGAAACTTTCTTTAACACCAGCTGTCCCTCATTGGTTCTGGTAGAACTCAGGCTCCTTTTCCTCCTCCTGATCTCCATACACCGACGTAGGGCTTGTAGCTAGTATCAATTACAGGCTTAACCTTCTCCAGCATGGCTGATGGGACCAACTCTTGCTGGTACACAATGTTGAACACATACAAAGTAAGTTCTACCTTCTTGTTTCTAACTTTTTTGGTGAAGGTAACCTTGGTGGGCTTCTAGATCAGCTTGAGGACCCAAGGGTTGATGCTCCACACCCTTGCACATTTTGCTCCTTGAACTAGTTGTGTCAGTGCAACCTCACTATTGAATGCACCTCTCCTGTCTTCTTCCTGATTAGGCACTTGCATTGCACTGACTTGATTTTTTGACCTGCAGGAGCATCTACAACCACAGAGCATAACAGGTGCATTGTTACTCTGTTGTTGTTTTCCTTCCATTTTAAAATTTAATAAAATACTACTTGAAACTCAATTAAGTTACACACTGGTTTTAGAATTTTGCTTTCTATCTGAATATGAATATTTAATTTGAGTTTTCCCCACCCAATATCCTGATTATAAATATTTTATTTCTTAATTAGTTGTTTTTGGTTTTACAATACCTGTTTTAGAATACCTGAAATAATTTCCACCCTTTTACCAGATCTTACACCAAATTTTAGCACCCAACACAATATTTTTAGAGTTTATGTTTCAGATCTTGTGTCTTATTTTAGATACATTGGTAGCATTCTTGATTACAATCCATTGTGCACAACAATTGAGTGTTTTTTACATGTTAAGTTGCTATTGTGTTTTCTTTTTGGTTTGAGTTTTGACTTACCAAACATGAATATATTTTATCACCAATTTGAATAGTAAATTTGTGTACACCAAAGGCCAACTCACAACTATTTTGTTTGTGAATCCATGTACTGTAGATTCAGAACCTGAAGGTAAAAATGTGGGACTGTCATATTCTGTTTGCATGAACTAAACAACTTACTGGAATATTTCTCATCATTTTATATAACAAGGTAAATTATTCTGGGATGAAAGTTACTCCATTAAGTTGGTGAGTTCACACAAAAACAATTTGACAATCCCGCATTTTTACATTTAGGCTCTGAATTTACAGTATTGCTAAACAGTATATATTTCAATTCCTTATTCCCAATAAAATTTAAATTCTATTCACATTTCTTTCTTTGTTTTTCCAAGTATTTTGGCGCCTCTCTCTAGCCATAACTATTAGAGACTTATCATTCAGGGCCAGAAGGTAATCACACCACCTTCCCTGCCAACTAACCAAGACTTAGTACTAATTCAATCCTAAGGTTAGGATTTCCAAGTGTGTGTCTGTGCTGCGCCACAGAACACAACAGGGATCAACTTATAGTTGGGATGACCATAACAATATAAGCCCTGTGATAGAGATTAAACTGGTTGAATAACATTCATATAATGACTTGCTGAGATGTCAGGCTACCACTCCTGTTTCAAGAAGGACAGAGGAAAGCTTTTATATCAAATTGATAACTTTCAGGTCAGGAATTTGGGATAAATGCTGAGCAGCCCACTTTAGCATATGAAGTACTTTTAAAATTTATTTTTCTACCCAAATAAATTAAGCTGAGAGCAGGACTTTTCAATCCCTTTTTGTTTCTTTTAATTTAATAAAAGTGAGCTATTGCCTGTGATAGGAAGTAATGGGTGTTTTTTGGATAATATTTTATCAAATTTTAGGTTTATATATGTCACTTCTTGATTATTGTGCTCCTGTCACTCATATTTAAAGCTGTCTTCTTCCCTTATACTACAATTACCTGGTGTAGCTCAGATCCCTTTTTTAACATGCAGGGTATTTTTAATGAGCTATAGTACAATTTGGGAATAAGATGTGTATCAACCTGAATTTCCTCAGCTCTGGATTAAAAAATCCACCTGAAAATGTGTCCAACAGGATCTTAAATCTCCCTAGGAAGATTTTCAGGTGTCAAGATATAAAATAGGCCATTAATTTTGCTGCACCTGTTGTATGGAATGACAGATAAAAACTGCAGAGTATACTAAGACAGGCTCTACGCCAGAGCCCTTTGAAATTGATGAGGTACCTCCTGAGTCAGATAATACAACAGCAGCAGTGCCATCTCAGGCTGCTGCTGGATTGAATACAGGGACAGGTAATAATCTACTTTTTACATAAAATAATCCAACTTAATTATTTTTATTCTTTTTAGGGGTTCAAGAGGAGAAAGTTTTGATACAATAAGTGCACCCACATTTTATGAGAACTTTACAGAGTTTATTGCTGATCAGCTATATATATCGAAGAGGGAGAGCAGGAGAAGCTGGCTTTGGTAGTCAATAGTCAGATTTAATGGCTAAAATTGCTTTTAATCAAGTTCAAGGCATCTTAGGGATCCTCATAGTGGATTCATTCTGTCTATTCAAGTGTATGTATGGTTCACAGTGGTCTATATTTCATACCAAACAGTTTGGTGACTTAGATGAGCACATTTTATTGGAATGATGTAGAAGACTTAAAATATACAAAAAAAGTTAGCACACTATAACAAGAGACCAAGTGGGCGCCCTTTAAATGCCTGTAATCCCATACTATTTCATATTTGATTGGGAGCCTCAAGTTAACTGTCCAGAACCTGCAAAGAGCCCATTTCTGTTTCTATCAAAAAGTCATGGGGCT
>QTSX02000467.1:0-17697 GCA_014839935.2 Entomophthora muscae
AGTGATGGAAACAATTGCGCAGTTGCGCTATTGCATCCTGATTCTACTAGTGATAAAGACGTTTAAAACGTTCCTAAAACAGGTGTTCAATTTGCCTTTCAAACGCGCACAAGGCACAGGCTTCACTTCCGGGATTATAAATAGAACAACAAAGTTATTTACATCTACCTCCTTAAGTAAAGCCGCAAGAAAGCGGTTGTTCTCTTGGAGGACTTTAAGCTGTGTCAACCCACTCTCCTCCATTTGGAAAGTTCTTCTGTCTGTGCCTCCCCTGCCTCTGGTGGCAATTCCCCTGCCTCACACTATATAAGTGTAATACTATCTAAATAAATACCAGTTTTTTCTATACACCTTATTATTCTTCTGTCCTTCATAGGCTGCCACTATACCATCAACAGGTATAGTATTAAGAATTAGTCACTGACTAACTTTTGTGAAATCTAGCAACCCTTTGCTGTAACTTTACAACAACATATATCCTAGGATTGCTGATTTATTGTCACTGACCACTCGGCATTGAGAGCAATTTGGACAAAAGGAAGACTTGGAAAGACTAAATGCATTTGTATGAAGAGAAGCTTTCTGGATATGAATATTGTATCATCTACTGTCCAGGATTGGAAAATCAGATTCCTGATTTATTGTCCCAAGCTTTCTGTTGGCCTGTGGAGAATCAAGATACAGAAAGCCCAGGAAGCTTATATTAAGGAAAAGGATTTACATAGAAAAATCCAAGCGTCCACAGGTAGTCAGAGATCTTCATGTGCAATGGGAAGGTCATCTCTAATATTAGAAGTTATGGAAAACGTTAAAATCCCAGTAATGGTGGTCTGAGATAAGAGCTACAGTCCTTCAGATTTTATGAGTAATGTGGTATTTGCTCTAAATTCTTAGCGGCAAAATGTAATACCCCAGTTACGGTAGGTACCACTTGCAGGATGTATGGCAACAGATTGGTGAAATGGAACCCAGTTAAGGCGGTAATAATAAGGTGTACACAGTCATCAGCCATCAGAAGATCTTTGCATGTACGTTGTATCTCCCAAAGCTCCCACCAAAGTAGGCTAAGATATAGTACATGGATGTGTTTGTGATAGAGAGTGTAGAATGTGGAGACACCAGGGGAGGCCAGGGTCCAGTCTGGGGAGGAGTTCAGTTGACCAGGGTTGTAGTGGAGGTCATGACCTAGTCCATCTGGGGAGAGCCCAAAGAACCCTGACCCTGATGGTAGCCTCCAATCCCAAGGCAAGCTGTGAGCACAGCTGTGAAGATGAGATGGTTCATCTTTCTTGGATTGGAAGGTTGCCAGGGGCTGATTTGTAGTTAACTTTTAGTTGTAAGTTGAATTTCACTTTATTGAGGGGTATTAATCTCAATAATAGCACAAGCTATTACTGAGGTGAGATCCTTTATATATAGTCCTCTCCCCTGTGCAAAGATTTGCAATTGGGAGGGAAAAAACAGGGGATGGGAGATCCCAGAAGTTTGGAAAGTAGGAATGGCAATTGGGGCTTGGGAAGATGGTCCAATTCCTGTTCTCCTGCTATCTGTGGCTGGTTGATAAATTTTGAGGTAAACCGATAGTTTCCTGTTGCCCTGGTGCTAGGTGAAGGTTGTGAGTCAATTCCTTTTCAGAAGTTATTTTGGTGTCAATAACATTGTTTTGGATGGAGTTTGGCCTTGTCCATGTGGCCAGTGAATTAGCACCTGATTAGTTGGTGGCAAACTTATTTTTAAAATCTGAATATTATTCCTGCCCTCTTCTGGAGGGGAATTTTATCTTCTGAAGTTTCCCCTGTTGTGACAGGGCCTTATTTGATTGGATGTAATTCAGGGGGAATTTTTGATTGGCTGCAGGGTGGGCCCTGGGACCCAGGTGGGTGGCAGACATCTGGCTGGGGGCCGGGGAGCAAGCAGGGTGGGCGGCTGGGCAGCAGGGCCCAGGCTGGCGGGAGGCAAGCAAGCAGGTGGGGAACTGGAGGGGCTGGCAGGTGCCTGGCTGGGCAGTGGGAGGCTGGGGGAGGGTGGTAGGCTGGCAGCGGGCCCGCTGGTGCCTTCCTGGGCTTGCAGGTGGCTGGCTAGGTGCTGGCAGATGTGGTGGGCGTCTGCGCGGTGGGCGCCTGCCTGGATGATAAATTAGTTTGGCGCCTACCAAGATCCAATTTTCTCCCAATTTTATTTTTATTTTCCCCTAATAAAGGGGGAATTCCATATCAAATTTCGCCCCAAAAATTGGGGTCTCAGTTATCTTTCCCCAAATTTTCCTTTCACTCAGTATTAGGTTTATGTCAGGAGTATTCCTGACACAAAAACCAAGGTGCAGCTCAAGTCAGTATCCTCACATTATCCTTTTGAGTTGGTCTCAATGGATACAGGTCATATTACATTAGAAAGTGGTTGGAAAGAATACTTTGTGGTGGCTGTTGATTCTTTTACAAAATGAGTAGAAGTTTGAGCACTAACCAAAGAAACAAGTGTTGCAATTGCTAAGTTTCTCCAGGAAGAAATAATAGCATCACATGGTTGTCTTGAGAAGGTTCTCACCAATAATAGACCGCCTTATGCAGGACCAGCATTGACTAAAGAATGCTTGAAATGGGGCATTTTTAAATTAACTTCATCCCCATATCACCCCAAGACAAATGGTTTTGCCAAAAGAACCATTGAAACACTAAAGCACATCATGGAGAAATTGGCCAACAGAGCCACAATGCATTGGAAAGATCACCTAGCAATGAGTGTCATGGCATACTGTACAATGCCCCGTGATGCTACTGGATTTTCTTCATTTCAGATGTTGTATGGCCAGAAAACTACAACAAGCACTGAGGTTGGTCAATAGGAGTTTGTGGAGAAGAAGTACTATGAAAATGCCATAGAAGAACATGCAGTTGAGATACAGAAGTTGTTTTTCAGGGCTAAGAGCAAAGGGGAACAGTTTCAAGGGAGACATGCCGCCAAATAGAACTCAAATCCTGGAGTACTCCCCCGTAATCATTTCCAGGTTGGAGATCTGGTATGGTATGATCAAAGGCGCTGAGAAAAACACCCTAGGAGAGGTCTTCAGCAATGGGTAGGTCCTATGAAGATTATCTTGGTTAGTCCAGGACCAAACTACCTAATTAAAGAAGTTGGAGCTTCCCAAGGAGAAGAAAAGTCCTGTGTTTATCCTCAGTTCCTTAAGCTGTTCCATGGGGAATTAGAGCTAATAAAGGTCCGTGAAGATGAGGCCAATTCTCCCAGAGAGAAGGAAGGGGCCTTGTGACTGAGCAACAGTCACTGTTCAGTATTTAGCCAAATAAATACTCCAAATTTTAAAGTTGCTCTGTTTTTGCTATTTATTTTATGTAGATAGGTTTGGCTGGAATTCTTCAGATAAAGATCCCTGGAAACCTAGTATCTAGATTTAATAAAAGAACAGAAGGTAGTTTCATTAGTTAGACCGTACTAACTGACAAAATTAAGGCAATATTGGCAGATCAATCTTGCAGACTAGGCGTCTTGAAAACAATTTAATTGACCAGGAAGGTTAATTAATAAATACACTGCAATATAATTAATGAGTATATAATTATTTTTGTTAATTGCCTTGACAGTGTCAAGAAGTTTGGTTAAGGGTAACCATAGGTAAACCCCCAAATTTGGGTTTAGAAACACTGTGGTGGTGCCTTGTTTGGGGTTCAAAGTGTTTTAACGGGTTTTTTAAATGCAAGAAAACCATTAAATGCAACAATAACTGAATGAAGGTAATGATGCCTAGGGATTCAGGTTTGATCAGCTGGTTCCCAGTTAAAACATTGATAGCTGAGTTTTGGAATGTGTATATTCCACAGGGTTTTGGCGCCTGGAGCTGAGGAAGCTCCATGCTGAATTGGTACATTGGGATGGATGTAGTCAGGTGACTTTTTCCCATTTTAGGGTGGTTCTCATAGGTTGAGAATTATAAGTGATCTTTTAGGTAAAGATCTAGGTTAGGATAACTCAAATGTCATAGACCATATGAGATAAATCATAGGTTGATTCAGGGACCAGATAGGGTTTCTGTCAGGAATATTCCTGACAACACCTTGTGTCAAGATAAACTTTTGGGTGCAATTGGGCTCAAAGAGCAAAATAAAAAATGCAGCAGTTCTCCCTGATTGGGGAAACTTCTGCAAAACACCCAGTCAAAGAAACAGGATTTAAAAAATTGAATTTCAGAAAAGATGGGTTTTATACCCCGGCTGCGGACCACAGCTGGACTGCCCACCCCTGTTGGATGGGAAAATTGCCCAATTGGGAATCTCAAAAAGGCAATTTACCCAAACCCCAAAATGGGGGAACTGCTGTCCAAATTTGGAACCTACCAAATTTGGGGGGGGTTTACAAGATGCCCAGCATGACAATTATTGCATCAACTACAGAAGTTGAAAGTGATTGCATGAAAGTACCTGAAGAAGCTCCTAAGTCATGCAATGCCAAGATTAACAATTCATTGCCTGCCAATTCATCCCCATATCACTCCCAAAAGGGAATTTCAGACAACATCAAGTGTTTGGGGTTCCCTGTCCAATGTTTTGCACTATTCATGCCCCACAAGGATGATAGTATATAATAAAACCAAATCACTTGATGATAGTTTATGCTATCATTGAGTGAAATCACCCCTCAATAGTATCACATAAATCAATTCAAAAACTTTACCTACAAGAAGTTAAACAAGACACTAAGCTTTGTCTGCCCTTCCCCAAGATCAGAAGATGAATCACCTAATCTTCTCAGCTGTCCTCACAGCATGCCTAGGAATTGGGGGCTACCAATATAACCAACAGCATGGGCCATTCAACAAACCACCTGGTGAGTACTACTACAAGGGGAGCTGTGCAGCTCAACTCCTCTGAGCAGTACTCCTGGCCCACACTGGTATTGCCACACTCCACCCAGTCTGTAGATATGTACACCTGTATATACTACGTACTCTTGTATTTTGCTGGTAATTTTGGACGCTATAACATGCACGCCAAAGTCTTTTGATTGATGATGACGGTCTATCCAATTGTGACAGCGCTCACAGGCTTCCAAGTTGCCAACTTGGTCCCTTATTTTCCTAGAATACTTTCCCAATTGTTAGGTCATTACAGTATGATAGCACCCCCCACTGGGGCTCAGCCAACGCCCTCAGGCTCAACCATGTTTGGATATCTCACCTTGATATGCCATAAATTCCTGACATCCCTCCTAATTGTCTGCTACACATGTTGTTGCTGCTTCCAGGCTCTCCAATCTATAGGAGATGTCAACCAACCCATCAATACCCACCAGGTTCAGAATTTTATCCTAAGCCAAATTTCTAAATTCACAATCCATTCCTCCAAGAAAAGGCAACATTCACCTTGCTTTCCTTCTCTCACACCTTGTTTGAAGCCAAGCCAGCCTGCTTTACCACCAACGTCCAAAAGGTCTTTCATGTGGCAAATCAACTAACTGGTCAACAGAAAGACTGGTTTGTGCCATTGTGCTAAAAGAACCTGGATTATGCCATGATTTTAACTCCTTCAGCCAGAAGTTGTTAGACTCAGTCAGCTCCACTGAGGATCTAAACAATACCTCTAAGAAACTGTACTCTCTGAGACAAGGGATGTCTACCACTGCCCACTACACCAACCATTTCTCAAAGCTCAAAGAAGCTCTTGACCTGGATAGTGATGAATCCTGTTACTTGTATTACACAGGTCTCTCACCCCAAGTACAGGAGTTCCTCCTCCACCATAAGGGCTCCCTGAGACTTACAATGAGGTCATCCAAGACGTCCAAACTTGGGGAGCGCAGTATAAAAATACCCTTTCTGCCACAGCCACCCACCTCAACTCCATCCAAGTTGAGGCTGCTGGACCACCTGTTGATGCCAAAGCCTCCTGTCTTGGGTTGATCCCCAAACCTGGGGGGGCTTTATGCTATCCAGTGAAGAGAAGGCCTGCCGCATGGCACAAGGTCTCTGGTTTGTACTGCGGCCTTGTAGATCACACAGTGATGAACTGTTCCACCACACACAAACTAATCCTTTTAAAACCTCCCTCAAATCACCAGTCTCTTATGGCAGATGAGGAAGGAGGTAATAAAGCAACCACTTTATTTTATTCCACTGTTCCCATCACCCTGGCTTCCAACACCCAGAAAATACACACCACCATTCTACTTGACACAGGAGCCATGGGAAATTTCATCAACCACCTCCTGATGAAAAGTCTCAGCAAGCAGGCCACACCAGGGGGAACTGCCAAGCTGTCCAATGGGAGCACTCCCCATTATACTGAGTTATGGAACCAACTGCCGTGGAAATTCGGGGATGAGGGTTTGAATCCAAACTTCTCATCCCTGGAGAACCTGGCTTTCCCCAATATACTAGGAATGCCTTGGTGGCAGGAAGCCTAATGCAACATTGATTGGGACACCCATCAGGTTCACATCTCCAGTCTGGGTCAGACCTGCATGGCACCACTTGGGAGCAATTCCACACTCCACCAGCATTGTCTTCCATATTGGTGATTCCCTCAACTAGATGAGTTTTGGAGGAGTACACCAACATCTTTACAAAGTCCTAATGCAAGGCCTTCCCAAACAAAGAGCAAGTAACCTCAGAATTGATCTTCTACCTAGTAAAACCCCAAAATGGGGAAAGGTTTACTCCACCACACACGCACAAGGTCTGGTACTAAAAGAATACATCTCCAACTTAATTAGCCAAAGGACACATGAGACAATCCCAATCCTCCTGATCATCACCAATCTTCTTTGTTAAGAAAGGGGAATAGAGGACTGCGCCCATGTGTGGATTACAGCCCCTGAACGCCATCACAGTCATAAATAAATTCTATTTAAAAGCCAAATAAATTAAGATGTGTTTTAAATTGCATCAATTTGGGCACTTTAAACTTGGTTTTTCAATTTTAGCTACTAGTCAAAACATTTTAAAAAAGTCAAATTTAAGAAAAATATTAAATTTTTTGGGGAATTTTTTATTGAAAAAATGTGGAGATCAAAAAATCCATCAATTTGGAAGATTTCAATCTCCACACTTCAACTTTAGGCACTTGCCCTATTACATAGTTTTCTTAGGATTAGTTAATTATATGTCCCTTTCATATCAAACTACAAGGGTTTACAGGTCTGTTAAAAATACTTTTCAAAATTTCCATATTTTTTGGTACTTATAAATCTGACCCCAAAAATCTTACATGGCTTGGTTTATAAGTTTAAACCATCTTGGGAAATACCTTACACTGGATTACTTTTATTTGCCGTCTTGGTTTTGAGATTCTGTATTTTATATTAATTTTGTTGTGATTGACTATTTTTGTTATCTGGACCTAGATAAACAGAACTCTTATTGAGTAAATTGTCCTTCAATTGAAAGCAGGTGAAATCTTTTAGTGACTGAACTAATTTTTTCTGAACTGAACCATTCTTGTTTATCTCAACAGGTTGTAAAACTACTATATAAAATTGTAAGTTCTTAGCTGGTTTATTAAAGATTTTCTACAAACTTTACCAACATTTTTATACTTAATAACTTTAAATACTGATGCTCTACATAGGTTAGTGTACAATCTTGCTCCCTACTGGGCAAGACCTTACATATACCCTGAGTTTTTTCTTGAGAAATAAAGCCTTATAACAACTTGATAGAAATAAGAAACTGAGGTGACAATCCCAAATGTTGACTTTGCAAGTTTCTGTATATTTGCCCATTAAAGATGACAATTTTGATTTGCCCAATGTGTCAGGGATCCAGTCTTATGTGGTTAGCCCGTCATTTTTAGGGGTAAATTGGACCTGCTTTTTTTGCAGGTATAGCCCATCACAAGAGAGGAGATAACTTAGAAAGGTAGGAGAGGGATTTGCCTACCCAGGACCACAGGCCAGATGCCGGGATTATAGTGTCAATCATCCCTGTGAGGGTGATGTACACAATCCCAAACAGCTTACCAGTGTGGTTGGTCAGAAGTTTGGGTGAGGAAGCAGGATAGGTTTGGGAGTCAGATGCGGTTCTATGGGGAGGTTGTAAGCAGGGAGATAGTTGAATTTCCCTCTAAACAACTTGGGTGTTGAGAATATCCACGGGCCTTGACAGTTGTATCTAACTGCAGATTGTATGCAAGCCAAAAGATTGAGTTCAAGTATCTTTTCTGTGGTGTATTCCTTGTATTTGGGTTTCAAAGGGTAGTCAGTGAAATGAACGGGGCCAAAGGGTACACCAGGAGGACAGAAAACTGCAGGCAGTGGGGCAGGAGGACTAGGAGATCTTGTACTGAATTGGTAGATAGCAAATCAAAAATTAGGCAATAGCTGTGTGAGCCAAAATAACATAACCTTTATTCAAAAATGGCAATAAGGTTTGAGCACAGAATCTATAGGCATATATAGCATCCCACCTCCAAACTTAGTATTTCCTATGATGGTTTCATCAAAATATCAGGAAAAATACAGGTGGGTGGCCAGGAGGCCCAGGTGTGGGAGCAGCAAAATGGCACCTCATCTGGATGTTCTCTCATTGGCCAGACTGTCCAAATTGGTCACTTGATTTCCTTGATTTTTGGCTGTGGTCACAGGTTCAGACCCAAAGCCCGGGTTTTCCTTGGCAGGGGAATTTTATTGGTCATCTGAGAGGACTTCAGATTTATGAAGTTCACAGAGGAACTTTCTTGGCCTCCATTAGGAAATTTTAGAAGCTCCTCCTCAGGCACCATCATAATTGAACCTGCACTGGTATTTTGGCTTTGGGACTTAGCAGGGGCTTCAGCTTGCAGAGGCTTGATTTCAGAAAAACGCAGGTGGGCGGGCCCTTGGTCCACAGGGCTGGCAGCCTGCAGCAATTCAGATTCAGGGTTCAAATCCTGTCCTTGGGACTGGGTTTCCAGGGGTAAATAATTGTCAATCCTGACACAATGGCATATTTCCCATTTGTTTCTTTTTTTAGAGTATTTGATAATTGTTTGAGCTTCTTGATTAGGTTAATTTGCTAAGTCTTTCTATAGACTTTATATAACTATTTTTCTAACTTTGGAAGAAATTTAGCTGTACTTACAGCTCACTTGTAGTCAGAAAAATGTTTTATAGGCTTGATAAATATGAAACACTTTGTATTAGGAATGGGCTTTCCAGCATTTGGAGCATGCTGTGTAGTGACATCTGACTGGGTGACAATGGACATTGGCATCTGAGTGTAGTATTCATTGACCTTCTTTGAGCTTTTGGTTTTTCTTGCCCTGTGGAAAGACCCTCAGAGCGCCAGATTAACTGGTGGATAAGAACAATGGGAATCAGACCCACCGCTCTGAGTTCAGCTTCATACAGGGTTTCCCCAATTGACAATTAATACCATTGCTGGTACCACATTTGAGGCCTCAGTTGCCCCAGGATCTGGTGCCACCTTTATGAGATCCAGTGCTTGACCTCAAAAACCTGGACTGCCTTTCTGTTTTAGTTAGTGTGGTTAGGCCAACTCACAAAAACCTAGCATAAAAGCATAAGGCAGCTCAAAGAGACCACCCTCAAGAAAATAAATTCCCATTTTACTTTTCACTGCCAGACCATTTATGACATCACTCTGGAGAGATCTGCCAACACCTTAGCAGGCAACACCTCTGTTTTCATATGCATACAGCAGCCTTGCCTAAACAGGAATCATCCCCTTTTTTAGCACCTGATAGCCATGCCTAAACAGGCCACATCCCAGTATTTACACTGTTATTTGTACTAGTAGGTCTCACAGCCAAACGTTCACAGTAGAGGGACCCAAACTGGCAACAGTTTATTACTACCTCCACCTTCATTGACCTTCTTCAATAAATTATGCCCCTTTATGATGTGGTAGAATTCCAGCTATTCCTCATCCTTGTCACAGCCCATGCCAGAGTCTGGCTGGACCCCCACAGGGGAGGTGGACCAGGCCTGGAAGGCCATGTACACAATAGGAGCTATTCTGATCAGGTAGTTTAATTCAGTAGCTAGGGGACTCCAACTCCCAGTATGGGGCATGGCCTAATCTGCCAGCCCCAATAATGTGATATAGACTAACCCTAACTTACTGAAATCCTTAGAAGGAGGCACGTTGGGCAGAGGGGAAGTAGTAGGAATCTTCTTCATGCTAGGCGGGACAGTCACTCTTGGCTGGCCAGAAGGGAGATCCAGGTGGTGGGGATGAAAGAAATCCAAGTCAAGAGCTCTAGATGGTTTGACTAAAGTGATGGGAGCTGAACCAGGAGGGAATGAATAGGCATGATTATAGTGTGTAGTAGATTCACAAATAGATGCAAACAGAATAATTATATAAGAGCAAAAAAGATAATTCCTGCAAGAAAATAATGGGTCCTGGGCATATAAGCTGTTTATTTCAAGATGTCAACAGTGAAAAGGGATTTTCCTCCTCACTACTTATACTTACTGGTGAAAGTGCAGCCTTTTGTGCCACCAGGGATCTGGTGGCATTATTTTCAGTCAGACTGGTAATTTTGCCTGGTAATTGAGTACTGGAGCTTTGGGATAGGTGGTTATTGATCAGCATATCAGGAACCTTGTTTGAGCTGTAGCATGACAAGGTGCCACAGCTATTTATAAAACCTGTGAGCAATTGTGAGTCCAATTGTGTGATTGAAGGATCACACTCCCAATGTATCATTTCCTGATAATTAAGTGGGCCAAATTCATTAATAGAATCAAAGCCAGGGATTTGAGACTAGTGTGTCTCTTGAATCCAAGGTCATTTGTTATTCAAAAGAGGGATTTTTTTGCTCTGGGAGACAATTGGTAACAATTTCCAGGCTGTGGGTTGCTTGGCCTCTAGGAAGGCCAGTTGGTTGTCATGGGCATTCTAGGCCCTGACATCATCCCCTATCATAGTTGAGCTTGCAGAGCGCAACTCTTTATTCCAAGACTTTTAATTTCTTTAGAAGAGTAGTAGCATTCTCCAGGTTGAATTCTGGTTCCTGAGTATTCTCTTTTTTGGGTACTCTTTCCATTTGACCAGGAAGTGAGGTTTTTGGTATCAGAGTTTGATCCACAATGGCTTTGACCTTGTGTTGTATGAAGCTTCCTACTTTGATGGAAGGGGGAGCCATTCTCACTATCTGGTGAAGGAGAGAAGGTACTTTCTTTTTTGATAACAGGAATTGGTGGAATACATCATGAATCTTCCATCCAGGGGCAGTTCTAATTGGTACACTACAGCACAAAATACACTATAAGACCTTATAAGGACCTGTTTGTCTGGGACTCAAGCTAGCGCACAAGGAAGTGGTTTTGATGTTCTTTTCACTGAGGTACACAAGGTCTCCTACTTTGATTGGGTACCAGTGCTTTTTCTTGTTGGTAAAGTCATTGTATAATTGTACGGCTCTTCTCATTTTCTAGGCACATTCTTCTTGGCACACGTGGATGTTGCTCACCCAATCTCGTCCTTCTGGGTTTTTGGCTTCCTCTGTGGGAGGGGCATACCATGTGGGGTTGAATCTGTGGTTGGTTTTGAAGGGGTACATACCTGTGGAGCTGTGGTCTTGGTTGTTGTACACAAACTTAGCCATTAGTAGGTGTGTTACCCAATTGTTCTGTTCCAAGAGAACATATCATTGTAAGAACTGTTTGGAGACCTAGTTTACTCTCTTGGTCTGTCTGCTGCTCCGGGGGTGATGTGCAGTAGACAACAATCTTTTTATTCCCAAGTCCTTTAGGATTTGGGCCCAAAACTTTGAGGTGGATTGTGGGCCTCTGTCTGAGACCACTTCTTGTGGGAGTCTGTGGTTCATGAATACTCAGTTCTGAAATAAGGTGCCAGTTTCTTATGCTTTTACTTTAATTTTTGTTGGAATAAAGTGAGCCATTTTGGTGAAACAATTGACAATTATGAGGATGGCATTCAATCTTTTTAAATTAGGTAGCTCTAAAATTTATTCCATGGATACTGACTTCCAAGGGCCTTCTGCAATCTGGAGGGGTTGTAGTAATCCTTCTGGTTTTCCTTGCTTAGGATTAATAAGTCCACATGTCTTGCAACCACTGAGGTATTCTTCAATCTCTGGCTTCATCCTGGGCCATATGTAGGTTCTCTGGATTCCTTTGAGAGTCTTTGTACGCCCAGTGTGTCCTGACATGGGGGAGTTTTGGTACTCCTTCAGTTTCTCTAATTGCAGTATACCTTCTGGTATGTAAGTGCGTCTGTGTAGCTGTAGGGTGTTTCCATGTAAGGAGTAACCTGTTTGGTAGTATCAACTGTTGATATCTTTCTTTAAGTCTTCCATAATAGAGATGTAGTGCTGGTCTACAGTCTGAGATAATTTGATTTTTTCCCTTCTACTGGCTAGTCCCAGGAATAGAAGCATTGGCTCAATCATGTTTGGGGACAGCAAGGATTTAGTGTTGAATTCTTCAATCTCTTTGGCGCTAGAAAAAAGGTTGTCTCTTTGGCTTAGGGCATCAGGTACAATGTTGATCTTGCCAGGATTGTAGCTGATTGATAAGTTGTAATCTGCTAGGAATAGGGCCATCTAGCTTGTTGCTGATTCAGTTGTTGTGGTTTGAAGAAGTATGTCAGGCTCTTGTGATTGGTCATTATTCTTGCTGGGTGATTGGCGTCACACAAGTATCTTCTCCAATGTTTCAAGGACTGGATGATAGCAAGCATCTCTTTATTGTAGATGGGGTAGTTCAACTCAGGCAGATTGAACTTCCTTGAGTATTAGGCTATAGGGTGCAGCTTACTATCATGCCCCTCCTGAAGAAACACCCCCAATGTAAAGTCAGAGGCGCCCATTTCCAAATGAAGGGCTTATTGTAAACCAGTATTGCCAAGACAGGGGCAGAAACAAAGGCGTTCTTTAGCAACTCAAAGGCTGACTTAGCGGTATCATCCCACACAAAAGGGTGTTTCTTGTAGGTGAGGCAGGTCAAGGGCAAGCATATTGAAGAAAATTTTGGACAAATTTCCAGCAGAAGTTTGCCAGGCTCAGGAAACTTCTGAACTCCTTGTGGTTCTTAGGTTCAGGCCATGAGATCACAGCCTCTATTTTGTTAGGTGTCATAGCAAATCCTCATTTCAGTACATTGTACCTCAAAAACTCTACTACTTCTTGAAAAAACTTGCATTTCTGGAGTTTAAAAAGAGTCTGTGTTCCTTGAAGTCTTGTAGGACAGCTTGAAGGTGTTCAACATGTTCTTTGGGGGTGCAACTGTAAATGAGGATGTCATCTAAGTAGGCTACACAACACTAATTCTTGAGTCCTCCCAAGACCATGTCCACCACAGTTTGAAAGGTGCTGGGTGTGTTGCACAGCCCAAACGGCATGACCATGTTGCAAATGAACCAATTAGTGTTCATTATTTGATTGGGGAAGACAACAGTCTAATAAAAAGGACAGAAATGAATAGAATATGGTATTGTTTATTGTAGAATATTGTGACTAATATATTATATAGGGAAAGCCACAAGGCCACAAGGGGGTGGTATAGTGTTATGTTACATGTAGGGTTTGAAGCCAAGGAATGACTTATGTAGGGATCAGCATGTTGAATTGACAACACTCCTAATTAGGATGAAGTGCTTGCAGTTTGATATTGCCATCAGATTGATCCATGTTGTTAGATACGTCAAGGGGCGACTCCTCAAGAGCCCCCTGTATATTGTAAGATATGTTGGCAGGCAAGAAGGGAAACTTGGTTATAATACCTTCCCTGTCCCCTGCTTGTTGTCAGACACTAGGATCAGAGTTTGCAGGAGATCTTGGAAGATCCGCACAAACAACCTTTGTGTGAGGGTGGCGTGGCAGGGGCGCAAGCAATCATGGTGAAGCTTCTTGATGTTTCTTTGGTCATCTTTAAGTTGATAGATGTGGTTGTTCTAAACTGCGGGCATCTTGAAGGGCCCCAGGTGATTGGGTTCTAATTTGGCTGAATTAGGGTTGAGAGCATTAACTGGGGTCACCTAAAGCGTATCTGGCCTCAAGGTGTTCTCTCCCTCAATTTACTTGTGTTCAATGTCTCAGGCCTTGGCGTGCCCCTGACTCAGGGAAGGGGTAGGTAACAAGGGGGCTTTGCCGTAACTGTGGATTGTAATTTCCCTTATTCTATCCCTGCCAAACCATTGGGCCTCCCAAAGGCCAAGGTGCTGGGGCTGAACCCAATGCCCCTGTTGATTCTTGCTTGTAGGATGAGCAGTGTGATGGGCAGATGTTCAGTCCACGCATTATTAGGATGTTGCTATGAGAGTTTGGCAACTAGTTGAACCAGTGAGCCATTCAACAGCTCTACGCACCCATTGGCTTGTGGATGGTATGGGGTTGTGACTACTTGTTGTAGGGAAATTTTGGCGCAGTATTCTTTCATGATATGCCCAACAAGCTTGGGGCCACCATCTGTAATGAGGTGTTTGAGTTGCCCAAATCAGACCACAATTTCCTTACCAATGAAGTGGGTGATAGTGGTGGTGGTGTGATTAGTGGTCACCCACACTACTGGCCATCAGGTGAAGTAGTTGATGTCTGTGATGATGTACTTCTTCCCAAGTCTGTCTTTGGGAGAGGTCCAACAATGTCAAGGGCCCACTGTTTGAAGGATTTCATGGCCTTAATGGGAAGGACAGACTTGGGGGTGCAGGCTTAGATGTGTTCTTTTCACACAATATGCATGTTTTGAGGAGATCCAAGATGTCTTAGCGCATACACGGCCACCAACCCTTACGCTTCATTATTTTGAAGAGGTTATGTTGGGAATGCCGCCATTCACCATGTTTTGATTTTGCCTTTGATGGGTTATTTTGGAGACAAATCTCTCTCTTTTGCTTTTGCCCTTTGAAATGAGTCTGGATCCAAATTTGGAAACTCAATTGTTCAGTTTCCTGATTCTGCGCAACTCACTTGCCCCACTCATGCTGATGACAAGTGATCCTACCGTCCATGTACTGTTTTGTGGTAAAGCTACATAGTATATATTCAGTTTTGCTTTTACCAATAAAAATTAAGTTATATTCACATTTTGTATTTGTGTCTTCACATACTTTAGCGCCCTCTCTAACCACGTCTAGCAGATACTACTCAATCAGGGTCACAAGGTAATCATATAGCCTTCCCTGCCATTCTAACCAAGACTTAGTACAAATCAAATCCTAAGGTTAGGATTCCCTGTTGTGTATCTGTGCTGCGCCTCAGAACACAACAAAAATGGTGCTCACTACAGGGGCTATAAGCCCCTTGGTTACCCCTTTTGCAACTATGTTTTCATGACCTTTGCCTCCTCCCACACAAAAGCCAACTTTGCCTGAAATTACCAGTCCTCCTATCAAGAAAGACATTGCAGACCCATCTATTGTCTCTACTGTGCTGAACCTTGGGAATAGTCCCTGCCTAGTGGCCTATCATTTGAGTACCCCTGACTTGGAACAAGTCATGGCAGTAGCCCTGGGTTTATCCCGTAATGGGGCCATTCCTTGCCTCCAGCTACAGTTCAGTTGAGCAGAAATACTATGAATTGATTGTGGCTCCACAATTTTCCACAGCATCTCCTCTCAGCGGCTAGCTCTGCTGAGCATCTATTTTCATCCTTTGTGACACCCTGCCTTAGCCCATCATAAAATGGTGTTAGGACTCCACGTTCAGGAGATTTTTTCCCCTAAAAGCAGCCTTCAAAACCACTGGGATCAATTTGCTGCCTATCAACAATGGATCCACTCCCTGTTTTTCTTGGTGTCAGACAATCAGCGTGACTCTGTCACTTCTCAAACCTGCTTGGTCAATTCCATTGAGTTAATGCGCCAGTCTATCCCCAAATATGTCAGAAAGTGTCTGCATGAGTTTTGGCCAGCTAAAAAACCCCTGGTAAACCCAAGTAGATTCCACCTTGAACGCCTATCTCACTGATTTTGAACAACTTGTACAGCAGCTTAATGCGTTCAGCGCTTACTCCTTTGAGCAACTGCAACAAGTAGCAGACCTTGCTTCTAAAGGCCTTTGTGAGCTCAGTGAAGAATTTGATCAAGAAAGGGGTGTCACTTCCACTGCTATTGCCAAGCTCCAGACTCAGGTGAATGAATTATCTCAGCCCAAGCCAGATGCTCTGCCCTCTCCCCCATCTGACAATTTGGTGGATAGAGAGCAGAGACTATGGGATGTCATTCAAGAGCTGCAAGCATCTATTTTTAGTCAAAGTTGCCCAACTAAAGCGCCTCAGCCTAATCCTCAGGTGCTTGCTCTGACAATCCAAGTTGCTGAGCTACAGCAAGAGCTTGCTGCCCTACGCAAAATGGTGGCAATTGCTGCTAGCCCAGTTGGAGTTATTGATGAAGATGTCTGTTGCCCTGGCCTGTCAGGAGCCCTTTAAATTCAATGTGTTAGAGAGTTGATAGCTCCAGCTAATGATGTGGACCATTTGAAATGAGACCATTCCTAACTCAATAGGGAAGTGCAAGAAATAAGTGAATTGATTGACTCAGTAAATGACAGGTTTTCCCCTTGCCTCTCAGTGGGGCCTTCCCTTACCTCCTGGCTGGCCGAGCTTTCCTGGGTAGTAACAACACAGGCCCAACACCTAGATGTTACTGAGCGGCAGACTACCCTGGCTGTTAATATTGCGGGGTACCTGCACTGCTGAGACTGACTACCCATGAAGAAAGTGTTTGCTAGCTATAGGCCAGACAGCCCCCTCCAAGTCTGAAGCAGAAGGTTCTCCCCTGCGCATAAATGTAGCATGATAGCAACAATGATGTTCCTACTCCAAAAGCACACTCCAAACCTACTTTTAAGCCAAAGTCTTTGCCCCTAAAACTTCTCTATTGCAGCTTTCCTACTCTCTATGAAGCTGTTTGTAACAAGCCTCAGATGACGCTGAGAAGGAACAAATTCTGACCTGTCTACACCCAACCTGCCAAGAGGTAGACTGTGCCAGAATTACCCTCCATTGAGATGTGGGGAAAATATGAAGCAGCTTCTGATTGACATTTTTGGAGGTGACCTTAGTCTGGAGGTGAAGAAGGATGCCTTGCAGAACATTGCTTTCCAAACCTAAGGAGACTCTAGCTGAATTTGTAGATAGATTTTCACATGAAAGGACAGCAACTGATAACAAGCAGACAATTGACAGTCCATGAAGCTTACATGGCTTGCGCTCAAGCCCTCAAGGTGAACCAGCTTCTTGCCTTCAGTCCAAAGTTCATAAGGCCATGCTTTCCTCATGAAGAGCAAAGATCGCTGTTGCGGGATATACACTGTACCCATTCTGGAGAGTAGTGTAGGAGAATTATATCACCTCTAATTCTGGTTTGTCTTCCTGTGGCCCTTGCATCCTCAGAAGTGAACTTTTTCAAAATCCTCCTAGACGTCAATTGCTCAATAACTGTGGCCAGATAAGTAACCATTCTCAAGTCTGCACCAATACTTGGGTTGAGGTGCTGATCCGAAGGGAGCAGTGGAAAAGAACAGTTAACTTAGAGGTGGAGACGCTCTTGGTTGACAATTCTTCCTAATCTCCTTCAATTCCCCCTCCATTGCTGACCCTGAGTCTGCTGGACACTGAGGCTCCCTCTCACTCTGCTGCTGTTCCATGAACATCTATGACAACTCTGACATGGATGATTCAGACTTTGATGATTCTGACGCTCATGTGTATTCAGTTCTTGCTGTCTCTAAAACCATTGCAGCCACTTAGGAACTATGCTCTGGTAAAACTACAACAACCTTT
>QTSX02000468.1:0-17567 GCA_014839935.2 Entomophthora muscae
AATTTATAATATATAAATGTACACAAAATAGTCTAATAAACAATAATTTACTTCACTGCATATACCTGTTCTGAAATACATGGTTTACCTATAACCCCTGAAAGTTATTATTTTTTCTAATAAATTTGTGTTATGCAATTAAAAGTATGCCAAGTTAAGAACAAATTATATTGTACTTATAAAAAGAATATTATTTAAAATACCCAGAGTGAGTTGATAGATATAAAAAATTATATGGAATAATAATGTCAATACAATATTAAGGACTTATAGTTAATAAAAGTTTCATGATTATATTTAATAATATCCATTCAGTCTTCTTAAATTCAAACGCATGAATGCATTTTTGGATATGGTTTTTTATTGTTATTAAGAAGGGCTGAGGGGAGCACAAGAAGAACATGACATAATTGGAAGCACTGATCAAATAGTTGGACTAGGTGGTGGCCAAGATTAAGAATGTTAATCAAAAGAAGAAGGACAAGCTTAAGGAGCTGGTGCTAGAAGGTGAAAAATCAAAGAAACTTACAGTAAAGGCGTTAAAAAACAAGATACCAAATAAAGCAGTCAAAATTGCAGACAGGCTCCTAAACATTCAGAAAGATGTTCTTGCAGACCTGCAATTCAAGCAACAGGGGGTTTGTGACGGTAGAGGAGTGGGCAAAGAATCCAAATATGTTTGAGCAATTAAAAAATAAGATAAAACATAAACCAGCACAATATGACCATCAACCTGCACCTGAGAAGACAAGACAAGCTTCCCTTGTTAAGGGGGCAACAGATGAGGATATAGAAGAAGGTAAAAAAATAAATAAATAAAAACAAATACTATCATTTTTATTAAGGTGAGCATGAAGGTTTACTACAGCAATTCCTAAAACCACATGTAACTGATACCTTCTACAGAAACTATGTTGCCCATAATGGGCATCAGCTGGTTATGACGCCCCACTGTCTAATATGAAATGTTAGAAAATTGAATAAAGATTACCCTATCAATAAACCAAAGCTTGCCAAAATCTAACCAAATCTAGAAGACACTGAATGGCAGGTTGTGGCTCTGGCTATGGCCCTAAAGATCCACCTTGACCAATATTTTTGCTCTTCAACTTCCACAAGCCCTTAATCCTCCCTTTATGGGACTTCATCAATACCATGTCCTATCACAACATATCAGAAATGGAGAGAGGACAAGAAGAAGTCAGTTTCTTTTTCCTGACCAAGTACACAATATTCCACATGCTAGAAAATTTTAAAGAAAAAGTATTTAAACTTACCTGTAGTTCCTCCACTGCCATGACCTGTGTTGTGGGTGTCCTTGGAGACTTTAGGGCCTCCTGATGCTCCAACAAGACTGAAATCCCGCTGACCATGGAAAAAACCTTTGCAACAACCTCCTTAAAATATAAAATAAGTACCTTATATAATAAATTTTATGAGCTCTTAGCCCTGTTTTCAGGGCAGCAACTTCACTTAATTGCTAACCTAGGTCTTGTTATAATGATGGGGGTTAAATAAGAGGCTTGTGACACACTTGAAATTCCAATTAAACTGGGCAAAATTTGATATTTAATGGACAGAAAAAGAATGGTGCCTGGTTATAGCTCAATTGAACATGTTATCCAAGATTTAGTTATTCTTGCAGACACCTATGGAATGTCAGCTCCATCCAAAAAAATCTACTGTCCAATTTTATCACAGTATTGCTGCATTCAAGTTGTTGCAAGTTTTATAATCAGGAAGACATGTCAACTGTTGAGTATATACTTCTGGGAAGTATAATAAATGAGATAAAAGGGGAAATTTAAGAAGAGAATGATACTTTATTTGATATGGTTATGGAGAATTATATAGTATTATGGGAAGTCACATACTGTCCATGTACGTCATGGAAGTCATGGGGCTTATCTGAGTAATGTTCCTCTCAAGTCACAAGGCTTTTTCAAGTTGTGTTCTTCTTAGAATATGGAATGTTTGATCCCTATAATAAATGGGCAAATGATAGTAGTGCCATTGACTTACTGACTAGTTGGTGAACCATTTGGTGAGTCACTGTGGGTATTAATTCCATGAGAGAGATTAATCAAAGATGTTGCAACATAACCTATGCCCTAGCCATAGAAATAACCACTTTAATTCAAAAACAAGTCCCAGAAATCCACTGATCAAATCCCCAATAAATCTCATCCTATACTATTCAAATATCATAATACTTATATATCATTAAAATCTACTATATTTCCAGACAGTTATCTCAAACCTAATACACACATAATAAAATGTTAATATTTTCACTTTTTCATTCTTCTTTGCTTTGTTAATTTTTTAGTATACCTGACAACATATCATGCAGAATTATAATAAGTATGTTGATACACATAAACTAAATAAAGAGCAAATATTAAAAATGAATTAATACAAAATAAAATATAAGCCATGTATTTCTTTGATTGTCTGTTTGGCAAGGCATGCAGGATAAACAAATCAGAGTGGGTATAGAATTTAGTCCCCATCTATTCTGGAAGGATATAGGCCCCAACCTGTAGCAAACTAAATAAGCCCTCAGGCCCAGATGGTGTCCCCCAGTTGACAACTTGCTTGAGCCACCCAAAGACCTCCTGGATTGAATTCAGGAATGTAGAATAGGCAGGAAGAACTCATAGGCTCATAGATGCTGTGGCTAATTGCTGCATGCCAATTTCTTTGCCTGTCCTAATTATTGGGAATTCATTGAGAATGCTAGCCACCTTGTGGAGCCCAAAATTATCCAACACAATGATGTTGGTGAAACCCAAGCTAGTAAGTCTGAGGTGCTCCTGAACCATCTGTAGAAATTTGAGAAATATATTGCTGTTGTGCAAAACCTTGATCATTTGATGCAGCTCAATACAAAGGGGAACAAGAAGAGCAACCATTGATAAGGCCACATAACAAACAGCTGCACACTGGGATACGCCATCCTTGGCACCTTTAGGCACATAGCCATATCCATTGAGCATGGACAATGAAAAGGACAATTTGTCAATATAGTAGAGCTTGACTATCCCTTTCTATAGCACAGTGAGCATCTTGGCGTATTTCCGACAGTATTCAATGTTGCTTGGGTTGTTTTAATTGTATGGAGAAATACTGAGTTTTTTTCCATGAGAAACATAGGCTCTTCACAGCACAGTGGCAGGTGAAAACAAAAGCCTCAATTATGAAAGTGGACTCAATCATTGACTGAATATTTTCCAGTCCAAGATGACAGTTTTGATTGATCCACTGGCAGATGCTCACTTGTTTTCCTTAACCAATAGTATTGGTTTGCGCTTGGATTTCTCCAAAATTAGAACAGTACCTGTTTTCAGGTACCTACTATAGAGTCTATGTCAGATTTTGCTGTGATACCAACAATTGCTGCAGCCTTCTTGTAGTCCTGTGTCTCCTCCATGAGTCTCTTAAAGGACTCCCGTGTGGCGTCAGAGATGGTATGACACTTTGGTTTTTTGGTGTTGGGAAGAAACTTCACAGGCTCAGCCACAACACAGGGCATAGGCACCTTGTTATAGAACGCAGCAATCTTTTTGAGCACCTGCTGCCCATCAGTGGTTTTGAAATACTGTGGCTTGTTGTTGTCATATTTCCCTTTGTTATCATTCATGCAAGGCTTGTACATGGTGTCATGGATGGCTTCAATCTTTCCATGATAGTAGCTGGAACACCATCACAGGGGTATACAGGGTTTTACACCAAGGACACTCTCTTAGTGATGATGTCATTTACCGTTTTGATAGTGGTTACCTTGGTGTAGTTTCTGGTCAGCTTGGGGACCCTAGGATTTATATTCTGTACCCTTGCACCTTGTGCTACTTGAACTGGTTGTGTAAGTGTAACTTCACTAATATTCTCTCTTCTCTTGTCTGCTTCCTTAGTAGTCACTTGTGTTGCACTAACTCAATTTTTTGGCCCGTGGGGGCAACTACAATCACGGTGCACAGTGGCTGCATTGTTACTCTGTTTTTGTGAAGCTTTCATTTTGGTATAAGAATAAAATAAAATTAAAATCAGTTTATCTATATAATATACTTAATTTAATTTTTATCTGTCCATATATAGTAGCATGAAAGCTTGTAGTTGCTACTGTTTATTTCAAATCTGGTTTATTATCTCTATATTAATTATTTTTGGCTATAAATGCACTGTTACTTGTATATTTTAATAAATTTGATCATTTTATTAATTTTAATCCCAAAACAGATACTCAGAACATCTGTTTCTTTTTCTTATTCTAGATTATATGTCTTAATTAGGACAAGCTGGTAACAGTATTATAGATTCACTCATTTGTTTTGATATTTGATATTTTTATTGTCTGTTTCAGTTGCTATTGGGGGTTGTAGTTGGATTGAGTTTGTAACTTTTGTGACTGAGTTCCATGTGTTTATAAAAAACATAGTAAGTATAGTAGATGAGTTCTGTGACTGAAACTCATGTGTTCTAGTGTTTGGTACATTTGTTGTTGAATCATTATGCATTTGGGACATTATTTTTCTTGTTATGCCTAGGCGCCAGATTGGTTATTTTATAACTTAATCACATTATTCATATTCAAATTATTCAGAAAGAGTAAAATACAATCAATCCCAAATATTTAATTGATCTTGGGCTTGGGTGATTTTTTAAAAAATAATTCATTGATTTTATAATTGAAAATTGCAACTTATAGTACTACTGAAAATATCTTAAGTGCTACTACAAACCAAAAATATTTATGATGAGTTGCATGGGAGAGTAATAGCAGCCCCAAAGCTATAAATGCTATTACCCTATCTTTGGCTCATCATAAATATTCTTAGTTTGTTTCAGAAAAAAAAGGTTGTTGTTTTTGAAAGACTGATAACTCTATTTAAAATACACCCTCTAGTAAGCTGCCCTACTTCATGAACTTGCCCCAATACACTACTAGCATCTTCTGATATTTTTGTTTCTCTGGTATCATCACGTGATTTCAAATGATAAAATATCTCAGAATATTCTGAGAAGCTTTCAAATGTTAAAGGTGAAGTATATAACTTCCCATCTTTCATCAAATATGAAAGATTAATGCGCAGATTTTTAACTTCAAGCTCTCTTTTTATAGGCCTAAATTTCCTTTCATAAATATAAAAAAATGCTTTTTGGGAAACAATTGAACCAGTTAAAGATGAATTGTATAATTCTTTTCTTCTTTCTTCTTTCTCACAAATATTTTTTAGATCATTAATGTTGTTAATATAAAGTACATTTTCTTTTTCCTTTAAAATTTTTGATATTACACCAAAGTGACCATCAACAATGCTTTTTCCATGGCATTCAACAAAACGGTTATATTTTATGGAACCCTTAATATATTTAGGTGCCTCTTTAAATAAGTAATATAAAAATTCATATGATCTAAAATGATTTCCATTATCTGTCCATACTTTTATATTTTTTATTTTTTTAAATCTATCTAATTTAAGAAGACTTATTAGACATTCACCTGAAAATAAAGAATCATGTGATAATATTTGAGACAAAAAATCATGATATTCATATTTAATTTTATTGTTTTCTTTAAAAACTAATGCAAACCCTAATAATGAGATTGGTTTTTTTGAATAAAAACAATTATTGGTCTCAATTGGACCACCTCCAACCTTTAAGTTTTCTTTATAATCTATAACTACAACACAAGACTCATCATCTAGTTCATTAATATCTTTTTTATATTCACAATTTTGATGAACATAAAAGTCTTGGTGCTGATTAATAGTCTTTAAGTCATTGTCTATAGATTCTGGTAATGGTAAGTTTTTACTTTCACATTCTTCCTTCTTTTTTTCTAGTGAATTTTTTAAATTACAAATATTGCACATATCAGTTTGTTTTTTACTTTTTATTATATTTTTAGGGATTAATTTATAGTAAGTAGAAATTGAAACTGAAATTTCATTTTTTATTTTCATATTTTCATATATTTCTTTTTTTGTTTTAAGTAGAGAGTATTTAATTTCAGTTGAGTAATTACTCATCTCTTTTTCTATATCTTTATAAATTTTTTCAGGCACTTTTTTTGTAAACTGGCTTGTTTCAAAAGAATTTTCCAGCAATTTTTTAATTATTTTTTTAGTTATTTCTTTTTTTAATGAATAGTTATTATTTTTTTGGCTTTTTTTGTTTAACCTTACATTTTTATTTTTATTTATTTTTCTTGAGTATTCAAACTCACTTTTGGTTATATTAAACCCCATATCATTAAGCTCTTTTAAAGAGTAACTGGAAGTAACCAGAGATCGCAAGGCTGGGAGATGTTTTTGGGGAGAAGATTTCATGAGATCCTTTAAGTTTTCAATGAACTCATTGCCTTTTTGATTTTGAATAGTTGGCAGGAACTGAGCTTTCCCAAATTCAGTTTGAGTAAGGAAGTGCTTGATGAAATTATCAAGATCATCACCAGCAATAAAGAGGAATGCCTTTTTTAACATTGCAATTCTCTCTCTTTTTGTTGAAGCTCCCAAGGAAAAAAAGGGTAGCATGGAAGAAGTAAATTTAACTGAGGACATGGTAGTATTTTGAATCTGTAATTAGGTCAGATCTTTGATGTGTGCCTTAATGATGGAGTAGTTATGATCAGAATGTGGTCTTTGAATTGGGTTATTTGGATTAGAAGCTTTGTGGTACTTTAGCTCTTATATACCAAGCTAAATGACACCATTCTGAAAGAAATGGTGTGATAGCTTTTATTATAGTTTGAACTTGAATTTATGTTTGCAGAAATTAATTAAATACCCAGTTTTCATGCACAAGTGATATATGTGAAGCAGCTAAGCATTATTATTACATCATATCCTCTTTGTAATCAATGCAAATCAATTAAAATGATGTATTCAGTTAATTGTAACTCTTCCGCATATTTTTAAAATGATAAAATATTAAAGAATTCCATTTAATGAATGCTCAATTTGAGGTTCGAAGCTCACTTGAACCTTAAAATCAATCTAAACAGTGATAAAAACATCCTAACTTCAAACTATCATAAAATCCTAGAGAATTGAGCTTTTTAAATAAAATAAAATGCGAAAATAAAGCTCTCAATCTTATCTTTAATTTCGTCAAATAAAAAACATCTGTTGTGTATTCAAAAAAAAGTATTTATTAGCTTTGAAGTAATCTACTTTATATCATTAGATATAATCATATAATAAAATCTGGATTATGCTCTTTTAAATTACTTTTGCTTTAATATTGAGCATAGTATACATATTAAAATTTTTACACCAATAGAAAGATAAGATTCTTAGCTTCATTTTGATAGTTTACAGTGTGAAAAAATATTAATTTTTCATTGAGTTATTAATGTTTTAAATATAAATTGTGTAATTAGTTACTTTTTCAAAATCGAACTGTGTTATGCTGCGACTTGAGCAGCATGTGCATTAGAAAATGGCCTAATCTCTAAAATAATGACCCATTTGTTCCCAGTTTGCATAGGTCGTTGTGTGACTGGACATTTTTGCCAAATAGCGCACATTTTCCATGGAACTATCTTCTATTTAGATCTAACAAGTTAAAATTTGTTGTGTGATAGAAACTATGCGTTCTAACCTGGATAATATTTGTTTATCTCAACATGTTTGAAAACTACTATACATATGGGTCATTATTTTTCTTGTTATGCCTAAGCGCTGGACTGATTATTTTATAATTTAATTACATTATTAATATTCAAATTATTCAGAAAGGTTAAAATACAATCAATGCCAAATCTTTAATTGATCTTGGGCTTAGATAATTTTTAAAAAAAATTTATCAATTTTAGAATTGAAAATTGCACCTTATAATATTGCTGGAAATATCTTAAGTGCTACTACATACTACAAGCTAAAAATATTCATGATGAGTTGCATGGGAGAGTGATAGCAGCCCCAAAGCTATAAATGCTATTAACCTATCTCTGGCTCATCATAAATATTCTTAGTTAGTTTCAGAAAAAAATGTTGTTGTTTTTGAAAGACTGATAATTCTATTTAAAATACACCCTCTAGTAAGCTTCCCTACTTCATGAACTTGCCCTAATGCACCACTAGCATCTTCTGATATTTTTGTTTCTCTGGTATCATCATGTGATTTCAAATGATAAGTTATCTCAGAATATTCTGAGAAACTTTCAAATGTTAAAGGTGAAGTATATAACTTGCCATCTTTCATAAAATATGAAAGATTAATGCACAGATTTCTAACTTTGAGCTCTTTCCTTATAGGCCTAACTTTTCTCTCATAAATATGAAATAATGACTTTTGAGAAATATTTGAGCCTGATAGCGCTGATTTATATAATTCTTTTCTTTTTTCTTCTTGCTCAAAAATATTTTTAATATCATTTATATTATTAATATTAAGCTGATTTTCTTTCTCTTTTAATGTTTTTGATATTACACCAAAGTGACCATCAACAATGCTTTTTCCATGACATTCTACAAATTAATTGTATTTAATAGACCCTTTAATGTATTGTGGTGCCTCTTTAAAAGTTAATATAAGAATTCATAGGATCTAAAATGGTTTCCATTATCAGTCCATACTTTGATATTCTTTATTTTTTTAAACTCATCTGATTTAAGAAGACTTATTAGATATCCACCTGAAAACAAAAAATCATGAGACAATATTTGAGATAGAAAATCATGATATTCATATTTAACTTTATTTTTTTCTTTAAATACCAATGCAAACCCCAATAAAGAAATAGGTTTTTTGGAATAAAAACAGTAATTGGTTTCAATTGGACCATCACCAACTTTTAAATTCTCCTTAAAATCTATAACTATAATACATGATTCATTATCTAATTCATTGATATCTTTATTATATTCCCTATTTTGATGAGCATAAAAGACTTGGTGCTGATTAATAGCTTTTAAACCACTGTTTATAGATTCTGGCAACAATAAGTTTTTACTTTCATATTCTTCTTTTCTTTTTTCTGAGGATGATTTTAAGTTACAAATATTACACATGTCAGTTTGTTTTTTACTCTTTATTATATTTTTTGGTATTAATTTATAATAGATTGAAAGTGATATTGAAATTTCATTTTTTATTTTCATATTTTCATATATTTCTTTTTTTGTTTTTAATAGAGAATATTTTATTTCAGTTGAATATTCATTCATTTCTTTTTCAATTTCTTTATAAATTTTTTCTGGTGCTTTTTTTGTAAACTGGCTTGTTTCAAAAGAATTTTCCAGTAGGTTTTTAATTATTTTTTTAATTATTTCTTTTTTTACTGAATAGTTTTTATTTTTTGGCTTTTTTATTTAAGCTTACGTTTTTATTTATATTTATTTTTCTTGAGTATTCAAACTCACTTTTGGTTATATTAAATCCTATATCAGTAAGCTCATTTAAAGAGTAACAGGAAGTAACCAGAGATCTCAAGGCTGGGAGATGCTTTTGGAGAGCAGATTTCAGAAGATCCTTTAAGTTGTCAATTATCCCATTTAGTTTCTGCTTTTGAATCAAAGGAATGAACTCTGTTTTCCAAACTCAGTTTGAGTGAGGAAGTGATTGATGAAGGAATTAAGATTGCCTCCAGAAACAAAGAGGAATGCTTTCTTTAGCATAGCAATTATTTCTCTTTTTGTGGATGCTCCCAATGAGGAAAATGGCTGCATGGCAGAGGTGAAGTTAACAGATTCCATAATTCTTGGATTTATGATTGATGATAAAGAGATGCTTTGTAGACATGCCTTGCAAAAGAGTACTGGTTGGAGGGATGATATCTTTTTGTAAAGATAGTTTAAAGTAAACCTTAGGTGGTACTTTATCTCTTATATACCAAGCCTTATGACACCATTCTGAAAGAAATGATGTGATAGCTTTTATTAAAATTTCAACTTAAATTTATATTCCTAAAATAAATGAAATACCCAGTTTTCATGCACAAGTTATATATGCGGAGCAGCTAAGCATCATTGTTACATCATATCCTCTTTATAATCACTGTGAATAAATTAAAATGATATATTAACTTAATTACAATTTTTCCGCATATTTTTAAAATGATAAAATATTAAAGAATTATATTTAAAAGATGCTTAATTTGAGGTTTGCAGCTCACTTGAACCTCAAAATTCATCTAAACAGCAAATAAATTAAAGTCCTAACTTCAAACTACCATAAAATCCTAAATAATTGAGCTTTTTAAATAAAATAAAATTCAAAAATAATGCTCTTGATCTTACCTTTAATTTCTTTAAATAAAAAGTATGTATTAATTAATGAAAATTTAACTTTTTTAGCTTAAAGCAATCTATTTTATTTCATTATCAAAATAATATAGTAAAATATGGCATATGCTCTTTTAAATTGCTTTTGCTTCAATATTTAATATAGTATAAATATTAGTATTTTAACACTAATAGAAAGATAATATTCTTAGCTTCATTTTGATATTTTACAGTGTGGAAAAATATTAAATTTTTGTTGAGTTATTACTGTTTTAAATATAAACATTTTTATTTGATTTTTTCAAAATCGGACTGTGTTATGCTGCGACTTGGGCAGCATGTGTATTAGAAAACAGCTTAATCCCTAAAATAATGACCCATATGTTTAACTCACTGTGCTTAAGAAGGACCATTCATATTCCTGAACGCTTTAAGCTTAACCATAATAGGAATAGACTTTGAAAAATAAGTGAACTTTTAATCTCCCCCTTTCCAAGTCCTACCTTTTCAATCTTGCCTTAGTTTAAGCTTTAAGAAATCCATGAGACAGGCTTATTAATATACCTGTTTTGACACTTTAATATCTAGGGTTTTTGGTTTGAACTTTTTGGATCAAAGTAAAGAGTAAGTTAAGCGTATGCAGCTATTGCTTACCTTAATAGATTGCTGTTTTCTGGTAGATTGTGCTTATGTCGAGAAAGTATTGATAGGATCACTATCAATATGAACGATGTTCCTTATAGTCTTCGGTGGGTTGTAAAAAGATTCTTTAAACGCTGGTATCTTCGCATAATTCGGTATTGATGAGGCCAAATGCTTCTTGGGGTAAATATTGCATTCAACCCTCCTAAACTTGGTGGATGGGTGTATGGATTTAACTTTGATGAATCAGCATGATAGCTTGGCTAAGCAGGACAAGACAATTGTGATAAAAAGGCTCACATGCTGCAATAAATTGTCATCCTATCACTAATCTGGAGTCACATTGATGGATATTTTAGACTCATCTGCTAGATTACACAGTAGTTTGTTCAGAATCCAACTTCTTGAACTTTAGATTGCAAATCATTTTCGAAATTAGATTTAGAGCTGACTTGATGAAAGTAAATATGAAAAGTCTAAACTATTCACTCACCTTTAAACATGGGATAGATAAACAATTTATAGGGAATTATAGTAGCGCTTAATTATTTAAACCTTAAAAACCAATAACACTTCTGCAGTATAAATACAGACATTCAATCTACTAAATATCATGGATCTACCACATGTGATTCTTTGGGAGCTATTCGATTACTTAGAACAGGAGGATCTGATTTCCCTTGGAAGTGCCAATAAAGAACTGCGCCATACTGTAGCGCCAGTGCTCTTTTCCCACATCCACATCAACCATAATACCATTGACTACTTCAACGCCACCATTTCTAAAAAGTACAATACGCTATGTACCTCGCTTTCCATAAACTACAAGTTCCTTCACTACACATACTCTTCAAATTCGGTAAACCTTTTTGACAACCTCATCAATGTCCACAGTTTAACCCTTCAAGGATATGCTGTACCCTGGAAAGATTCCCCAGCAATGTTAAAGAAGCCATCCAAAATTAAACAACTTTCCCTGTATGACACCCGACAAGCCATTAGCCCCAACTTCCACATGTTGACATCGCTGTTTATATATCGCAATGGTGGCATATCATCAGACATGTTGACGCTGGACAGTCCATTGCAAAAGTTATCATTCAACCTTGATGCGCCAGACACAGACATCATGCAACAAGCCCAGCTTAGATACCCGCACTTGGAAAACATAAGTATCTTTACAAGATATGATTGTAAAGATTTTCCTATTATTTGCTATAACTTTAAAAACAATCAAACTCTGGGGCTTGGCTGGAAAAAAGATGAACACTTCTTTAGTCTTGACTTCTGCCAAGAGGATGTCATCGAGACTCAATTGGCTCCCACTGAGACAATTGGAGATTTATACACAAGAATGTTAGCTTTGTTGTCCCAAAAAGAGACGATGATTATGAATCATTCTCTTCCAGCTATTGATACATTTTATTTGTCTAATTACTACACAGACTTATTTATTGATTATCCGTTCTTTATTCTTATGCAGCACGCCAAATCCATCTATCTGGGAGCTTGGTCCTTAAAGAAATCTCCCCTGAGAAACATGGCTTATTCTACTACCCATTTACACCTAAACAATGTTGATGGCACCTATCATTTAGATGTGAGTTGGTTGTTTGGGGGGAACTTTGACAGACTTCAAATGCTAACCATCTACCGCCTCACCCAACCCTTTCGAGACGATTTTGAATTCCCCGAGTTGCGCTGCTTTAATGTGAAGTTTATCTCACGGCATAATCTAGAGAAAGTTATTAAAGCTTCGCCTCTTCTAGCTACTGTATATTGTACACTTGCAAAGGTAGGCTGGGAGTCCCTGATGGCTGAATATCCCAGAATCCAAATCAAAATGTTTGAAGATTCCCACTTGGCTTGTTTAAGTACGATGGGATCAATGAGCAGTGTGTTTGATCAAAATGCTTAGCTGAGCAATAAAATGAACGTGCCTATTCAATGCATGCAAACGATCTCAACTTTTGCAGACAAATCGAATTGCAGTAGTTTCTAGAATGAAATTTAGGTCGCTTAATAAACTGATTGCTTCAGGGTAGCTGTCGATGTTCTCTGGATATAGCTTCTTTAGTGTGGTATGTATTCAGGTTTTAAAATCTATATTAATTGATTCGGATAAAGGATCTCCAGCTGAATTATGGATGTATACTCAAAACCATCAATATATAAATAGGTTTGGAAATTTATAATTAAAATTTGTTTTAAACCCGTTCTATACAGTAATTTTCAAACCTGTTGAGATAGACGAAAATTCTCAGTCTAAAAAACGAATTCAACTCAGTCTAAAAGCAAAATCAAAGTAGATCCAAATCTATTGTAATTTAATAACTAATTCCTTGATTTTCACTTTCGTTTTTAGACTGAGAATTTTCGTTTATCTCAACAGGTTTGAAAATTACTGTACATGCTCTAGAACTTTTCCTGCTTGTAAGACGTGCTTAAAGATAAAAACTTAAAAAATAGTTTCAGGGAATTAGAATTCCTATAGTATTGAATGAGCCTTAGCTGGGAAATTAATAAGGTACTCTAAATAAGAGCAACACATTATAATCTTGCCAGCATACAAGGCTTCAGAAGGACCTATTGTGATCTCAGACACTTTTGACGTCTCATCCCTTGTCTTATGGGCGCTTTTTCAATCAAGAAAACACAGTACACTAAATTTAGCTGATTATGATTGGATATATTACTCTGTAATCATGTTAGCATCTCATTGGGCTACTAAAAGATTTGGGTTGATAAGCAAGCACCTGATATATAGCTATTTCCCCAAGATTAGAATATGGTCATCAAATCACACTGGTACACTGTCAGTAGCTCCATTATTAACAAAAGCAGTAGAATGTGCCCCAACTTAACAGAAGATGTGCACTCAAAATAGAAAAATTAAGTAGTGTCACCACCACCAACACATCAGTCAATTGTTCATGTTTGATGAGTAAGCAAGTGCCCTGTGTTAGGTACTATTCAAACTAACCTCATGCTATATTAATGGATTTTTTACTCTGGGGTTTGAAGCTATCAGTCTGAGGATAAAAAGATGGCCTGGTCAAGAGTTGAAAGTATCAGTTGTCATCCTGGAAAAAGATTAGCAAGCTCTATAAAAACTCCTTCAGTACAATATTGAAGGATATATTGCTTTACCCTTGTCTTTTAAAGAACACCTTTGTAATAGGACAATCCAGGACTAGATCTTTCTTGTAAGTAACTTGTGAAGCTCTTTTTTCTGCCATCAAAATTCTAATGGACTGCCAGCCACTGTCATTATATGTGAAGATTCATTAAGATTCATATACACACCTTTATGTACCTATCTATTAACATACAGATTTGTCCACATTGATACATAATAAAGCTTCCCAATTAATAAAAAATTCTCTTGAACACAAATCTTGAAATTGGTGCTTGCTACCAAGCTGAGTTACCTGTGGGGTCAAATCAAGGCAACACATTGACCTTGTCCCCAGCTTTATGGATATATATGGGGTATACATAGAGTCCAGCAACACTAAACTCAAAAAATCTTTTGCCTTGCCCTCACTCTGTATAGAAAGCCCAAACTACAAGTCAAGGGTATATACTTAGACCTGGCAGGAACAGAGTTTGTTCATAACCCTCAAATGTATATTATTGACAAGCTACATGCTTAGATTAGCTCCCTAGTACAGGGATATCATTTTTCTATCAATTACTAGCCAGAATAAGAGTATAATATGCTTCACCTGAATCACCACTTGGAGACAATTCAAGCCATCTATCATAACAGTCTTATAAAGAGACTAGCAGTATTCATTTAGTATGTTTAACTAAAAAATAGGGAGGTTGTACTGAGAATTTTCTGCCATATCCTTACCCCCTCAATCCAGCACTTGCAGCAATCAGTAGTCAGGAAAAGTCTAGCTGCATAGTGGCCCTAGATAATTTTGGTGTTTCCCAGTGAGTTGCTGATGTAACCTATCACTGCATAAGGCTGTATCAACAACTTTGAGAGCTCTCCACTCAGGCAGACTTCCAGAACCTTGGAAAATGCCAGCTGTAACTATATGTATTGATCAAGGGACTGGACACCAGGTAGGAAGAGAACAATGACAAGATCATCACATGGTCAACAAACTTATCAATAAGGTTAACTGGATGAAGAAGGCTGAAATAGTACAACATAGCTTTATCCTGGAAAGAATGGACAGCCGCCCAGGAAACACCAGTGCTGCCTTGACCACAAGTCCTATATTAATAACAAACAAAGTTCAGGGGACTCTTTGGGAAGTGTAAGGAATCTGACAGCTTCTCTCTATGAGTAACTGGAAGCTATACATCTTAATTGAAAACTCTGGGCTATAATAGCAATGAGCTGTTCAAACACCAGGGCCTTTTTTCATCTTCTACTCTGCTTATCAAAGAAACCCCTGGCTCTCTCCTTGGCTGGGTGGTAAAGAAAACTATTGCCAGGCAGGAGTTTGAAGCTAACATACTTTCCTGTATGATCAGGCTGGAGAATAAGAGTACAATCATACCCATAATGACTTTTGAATGTGGGCTGACTCCTTCACCACACTCCTTGCCGTAACAACTTTGAGTGTCTTCTGATGGCTTATTTCATAATATAACATCTGATAAAGATGTTGTAACTGTGCTTTTTTAGAAGAGTTACAAGGGGGGAAATATTTGGAAACTAGATAATTATCTTTATTTGAAGATAGGGACCATATAGCTGTACTGAATCATCTTAAGAGGAACATGATTATGTAGATCATTTGGTTTGATGGTGAAGGGGGTGGCTTGTTCCTGGTAAAGGGTCAGGCGCCAAATTGAGTCATCCACCGTATAGGATCATTTTTTGTTCATGTTGTTGCTTTTGGGAATTCAAGTTGACTTCCTTGTTTGGCCACAGGTCACAGGGAAGTTGAATTGCAGGTCTCAACCCTGCTTAGTTGGAACCTTGTTGAAAGGTCAACCCTGCTGTTTCAACAAAGAAATTATAGGCACAAGAGCAACTTGTATGTCCTCAATTAATATAGCTACTCTATTGTCCTTAACTCTCATGAAAGTACCTTGCAGAGAGATACCTGCTTCTAGTCACAGAAGAGCAGATAGCAGACCAGAAACACCTGTTATTTTAGATCATAAGTTGAAACCCCTGAAACTTTCAAAATTTGATTGAAAAATTAGCATCAAAACCTTTACTAGATTGTTTAACATGTTCATGAGAGGACCTCCAGTCACATTAATGACACCGCCTTGTAGAATGCTTTAGATCCCACAAGTGTTGATGTGATAATTCCATATCTCCCCTCATATTAATGGACATGCAGCAATTCCAAACTGCGCCAGAATTAAGGTGTTTAGTAGTGAGATTAAACTTATGATTAGAAAGGCCAGATTCAGAATGATAGCTTTCAAAAGGGTATATTTTTCTGACTTTGCCAACTGCTTCAGCTATTAAGTGCGGGTACTCCTGGTTAAAGATTACTGATTGATCTGGACTGTTGCATAACAATTTAAAGAGCTCTCCAAAAATACTGAAAACTAGCCAAATTTATGTTCCCTAGCCTGGGCCAGACTAATAGTACTATTGTTTTACAGTTATCTTAGTTGCTTATGGACCTGGCTCAATGCCCCAGACAGAAAGTGTCACTATACAATCATTGGTGCTAATAAGAATGAGATATCACACCCAAACCAGCAAACTCTACCATAAAAGCTTACTTCAAGGCAAATTAGGATACAAGACCAAGTCAAGCCAACATCACTTATCACTAGTATGAAAAAAGTGACTTTGAGAAACCCAATGATATTTTTGCACCAAACCTACCAATGTGAACGTTTTGGTGACTACCGAGAGCATGAGCAATCCAATGAGGGCTAGTAAGGGGATATAATAAACCCACTAAAGCACAAGATACTTTCAAGGATCCATATTAAAAAAGGTAAAAGAAGATGGCCTGAAAATTCCATCAGGAACTAACCAGATTGAAATCAAGGAGATGTTCAAGGACAAGCCCAATGAAGGTTTCAAATTTTCCAGGTAGTAACTAGAACCATTATAAGGACACTTTTCACCCAAAAAATTATTTTTGAGAAAAACCCCTACACAAGCTGGTATACAATGCTTTTTATGCAATGCCCACACAATAACAAGACTGCCCCAAAAAGGTCACCATCACTGCAGTAGAAAAATTATTAAATCTTTTCACTACTCAGATGAAAGAGACATGTTTTTTCTGCTCCTAGCATTTCTAGCAAGACACAGCCCTGAAGAGAGTACAGTTTACTATATCATTAGAGACAACAGATGCAAAATTCTTATACATAGAAAGAATCCTTAATAAATAGATTGGTGCACTAGCCCTCTTGACATACACCTATTAAACTTATATTCTGAGCCCTATTATGAATGCACTTGAGCAGAAAATTCAGTTAATAAGGTAAAAGTTCACACCATAATTGATGTAGGTGCCACTCATCAATATTATGTTCATTCAATTGGTCAAGAATCTAGTAAATGCTACTAACATATCTCACTCTCAAGTCTATAGTAGTGCTAGATTACATAAAACCACAGCTGAAGGAGTGCAAATTGCAATAAAAATGTTTTTTGGATATAGCTGTATCTTCTTTGGTAGTGCTGCCTAGCTGCAAATACAACACCCTAGTAGAGACTGCCTTCCCATTCAAATTCACAGTTAA
>QTSX02000469.1:0-17477 GCA_014839935.2 Entomophthora muscae
CTAGAAGGGTATGGACTCCAATCTTCAGTTGATCAAACAAAAGTCCTCAGTTCCAGTTGGTGTCCCTCGCTTGACAACTTGCTTGAGGCACCCAAAGACCTCCTCAATAGGATTTGGGAAGGGCAAATAGACAGGGAGAAATAGGAGGCGCAAATTTGATGTGGCCAATTGCTGGGGGCTACTGCAATGTAAGTATCAACCATTGGGAATTCTTCAAGAATATTGGCCACCTTATGGAGACCAACATTATCAAGCACAATTACATTGGTAAATCCCAGGCTTGTGCGCCTCAGGTGCTCCTGGATTAATTGGAGAAAAGATAAGAAGGTCTGGCTGTTGTGAGAACCTAATATCATTTATAAAGCTCAATACCCTTTGGACCAAGGAGAGTCATCATCAAATATGCTTTGGCGCAGACTGCAGCAAGCCAAGCTACCTCGTCATTTGAGCCTTTGGGGACATAGCCATATGCATTCTGCATTGACAAAGCAAATGCTGATTTGTCAATGTAGTAGAATTTAACTGTCCCCTTGGCTTTGAGGGCAGTTTACACCTCTGTGTATTTTTTCTGGGTCTCAACATTGGCTGGGCTATTACAATTATATGGGGATACCCCAAGCTTTTTTCACAAAAACTGCAGACCCTTGACCACATGATAGTAAAAGGAAAGTGAAGCCTCAATCCCAAAAGTAGATTTGACTATCAACTGTATGTTTTCTAGTTAGAGATGGCAGCCTTGATTTATCCACTGGTGGATTGCCCATTTATGCTCCTCAGTGTATTTTTTCTGGGTCTCAACATTGGCTGGGCTATTACAATTATATGGGGATACCCCAAGCTTTTTTCACAAAAACTGCAGACCCTTGACCACATGATAGTAAAAGGAAAGTGAAGCCTCAATCCCAAAAGTAGATTTGACTATCAACTGTATGTTTTCTAGTTAGAGATGGCAGCCTTGATTTATCCACTGGTGGATTGCCCATTTATGCTCCTCAGTGAGCATGGTGGATACACACAAGGATTTCCCTGCAGTAAAAAATTGGCCAGTATTGATGAATTTGTTGAATATCTTGCTGGAGTACTTAGGGATCCACCCCAAAAAGGGCTTGGCTGTCTTGTAGTTCCTAGATTACCGCATAATCCTGAGAAGGATGATGTGCTTGATTTCAGTAATGAGCTTCTGGGCGGCCTTGGTGGGTTCAGATGAGCCAGGATTCTGATTGGCAACTGGGACGCAAGGCATAAGCACCTTGTGTATAACACAGCAACTTTCTTTAACACCTGCTGTCTATCTGCGGTTTGAAAAGACTTGGGCTTGTTGTCATCTCCCTGGTTGCCATCACTGAAATAGGGCTTGTAGCCAGTGTCAAGCACAGGCTTAACCTTCTCCATCATGGCTGACAGGACAAACTCCTGGTGGTAGACGGGGTCAAACACATATGAAGTAAGCTCTACCTCCTTGTTTCTAAATTTCTTGGTGGTGGTAACCTTGGTGGGCTTCCAGGTCAGCTTGGGGACCTGAGGGTTGATGCTCTGCACCCTTGTACGTTTTGCTCCTTGAACTGGTTGTGTCAGTGCAACCTCACTATTGAACTCTCCTCTTCTGTCTCCTTTCTGAGTAGGCACTTGTGGTGCACTGTCTTGATTTTTGACACACAGGGGCAACTGCAGCGCAAAATGGGTGCATTGTTACTCTGTTGTTGTGTTCCTTTCATTTTAAAATTCAATAAAATACTAAATAAAATTCTATTAAGTGACTCCCTGTGTGATGGTCCACATGTTGGGCAGTTTTGCAGGTGGGGCTAATGTTGGCCAAGAGAAAGTATAGCAGCTTTTGACTGGTAGATGCCTAGTAGGTAACATGGGCTACTAGGGAAGGTAAGGCCTGCCTAGTAGGTAACATTGGCTGCTGGGAAGAATGGGTGATGCAGCCTAGTAAGTAACATTGGCTACTAGTGTGCAGGATAGTTGTCTAAATCTAGTAGGTAACATTGGCTACTAGGGGAGGATAAGGTCTCCACCCAGTAGGTAACATTGGCTATTAGGGGTGGGGAATGGCTCTTCTCCCCAGCAGATAACATTGGCTGCTAGGGAAGGGAGGAGACAAGATAGCTCTACATGCCCTTGTGCACTTACAGGAGGTCTATGAGTAAGCACCTTACCTAAAAAACTGATATGGTGTCCTTGTCTGTGTTTCCTTGGAGGCTTTGGGAAGGTCCTGAAGCTACCATTGGGGGAATGATATACTCAGAGGTGTTTTCAGGGTAGCTGATTGGGGAAGTGTCTGTAGAACTTGATAATTATCAGGTCTCTGTGTCAGGGCCCTCTAGGTCTTGACAGGTCTCCATAGGAAACAACTTACACAGATTTTTTCACAAATGACATTTCAAGGCAACAGCGCCCATGTTGACACTAAAAATGTTGACAGTGGCCACTGTCAACTCAAAACTTGAAATCTCTTATGTTTTTTGCTAGTTGTGCTAGCTTAATTTTTTTAAAGCGTTCAGGAGTGCAAACCCAGAAAACACAACAAAATTGTGGCCATTTGACACAATTTAATATTAAGCTTGATCAAAAACTCAATTTAACCAGATTTTTTCTTTACACTTACTTATAAAAATTAGTTTACTTTTTATTTGTTTTCATGACGTAAAAGTGTCAATGTTAACACTTTTTAAGCATAACTTATTTTTAATAACAAAACTGAAACATCTAAAACAAAGAAATTAAGTGCAAATTTTTTTTAAATTTAATTAATATATAGAAAAAGACATTGCACATACAGTAGATTGTTAAAATGCTCATGTTATAAATATATATGTGGTACTTATTCCGGCTTTAATATAATAAATGGATTAGTGGCTAACAACAATCCAAAAATTTAAGCATGAGTTATATGTAAGTTACTATAGAATTTATTATTGAAAATAATGTCAACACTTGGAAATGTTGTTTATTTGCTTGTGATCATCTTCTGGGGTGGAGTTAAGCAAATTAGAGTGGCACAATTAAGCCTAAATTAATATGCCACTTCATATAAAGAATGTTGTAAGTGACATTGTCAAAACTTTACCCTTTTCATTATCTTAACCAATGTTTTATAACTTCTTATATATGCAATGGTAAAAGATCATATTACCACTACCCAAATATTATTTTTAATAAAGAAATAAAGAACTTTGATACTTTTTTTTTACTTATTTTCATATGTTTTTTTAAATTTTACTATGTGAACAAAAACACACAGAAAACGGCTAATATTTGCTAGCCCACTGATGAGTTTATACTTCTGAGAAGTATAATAAACAAAACAAAGGGGGAAATTAAGAAGAGAATGATAATTTATTGAATATGAATATAGGCTAATATATAGTATCATAATAAGCCACATGCTGTCCATGTACGTCATGGAAGTCATGGGGCTTATCTGAGTAATGTTTCTCTTGAGTCACGAGGCTTAATCAAGTTGTGTTCCCTTTAGGACCTGGATTGAGTGATCCCTGTCATAGATGGTTAACTTATAATGGTGCCACTGGTTTATTGACTAGGCAGTGAACCACTTGGTGAGCCACTTGGTGATTTACTTGGGGCATTAATTCCCCAAGAGGGAGTAATCAAAGATGTTGCAACATCTCCCCCTGGGGTGCTGGAAGGCAAAGCCTTGGTAATATTCTTGAGGGTATCTGGTATACAGGCTTGGTACTGATCCAGTTTGGCGTTGGGTACAGGGAGTCTTGAATTTTGTTGGGCTGGTCTTGCCTTACACAAACAAAGTTGGTCATGATGCATATGTTTTAGTTTAGTTCAAGCTCCAATCCCTTTGATGAGGTAGGTGTTATTGGGCTTCACTTCCATGACAATGCCTGGTCTGCGTAACCCTGGGTCTAATTTGTGTTGGTTGTGGTCGACAACCCAGATCTTGTCTCCAACTTGGAACCTTTCTTATTGCAATGGGGTTGCTTCCCGCTGAACCCTTTGTTGTTCCATCACCTCTTGGTCCTTTCTGGCTTGTAGTACTTTTGGGTCATTGCTGTCTGGATTTTTTTGGAAGTGGCAGTTGTGGTCCTGTGGTTGTACTGACAAGTGAAAGTTTCTGACCATAGACAAGTTCATAAGGGCTTTTGCCCATATTGCAAATTGACTTGTGTTCTTCAGACCATAAGAGCGGTTGGTATCATGTTAACACAGGCTTTTGGATTGTTGGCAGATAACTTACTGAGGACTTCCACTAGACAGCCGTTTAGTTGTTCTACAAGTCCATTTGCTTGTGGGTGATATGGGATGGCTGTGACATGTTTTATTTCATTTTTAGCAATATAGATGTTGGTGTCAATAGCTTTGAGTTCAGTGCCTCCATCTGTGATTAAGAGGTTGGGCTTTCCAAACTTAGCTATGATCTCCTTGCCAATGAATTGTCTCACGTCATTGCCTTTGTGCTCTTTTGTGGCTTGTGCTACGGGCCATCTGGTTGCATAGTCAATGGCTGTGATGATGTACTTCTTGCCTTTGATTTCACCAGGCATAGGTCCCACAATATCTAACAACCATACCTTGAAGGGTTGTGTTATGGATACAGGTACTAATGACTTGGGTGGAGCTTTGGTTTGGGCATACTTTTCACAGACCTTGCATTGTTCCAGTACTTCTCTGATATCATCTAGCATGTTGGGCCACCAGTAGCGGGTCTTGAGATATTCATGAAAGTTTCTGCTACAGGTGTGTCCCAAGTCTCTGTGATAACAGAGGATTGTGTCAATCTTTTGTGTTGACAGGATGTAGGGTACAGTATCACCATTAAGAAGTATTTATGGTAGTGTACCATATAAGTTTTTGAACAGATGTTTGTTCTTGAGGACTTTCTCTTGGATGTACATTGGTGTGCCAGGTGGGAACCCTTCCTGGAGATTCCCCATGATTAACATGCGCCAGCCAGGGTCGCCATCAGTGCGGAGGATTTGTTTATTGTATAGCCTTAATAGGGCGTCTGCAGTAAGCATGTCTCTGCCTGGCTTGTATTCAATTTGCATGAGGTATCTCTTTATGAGACTCATCCATTTGGATTGTATTATTGATAAGTGTTGTTGTGTTTTGAAGAATATCAATGATTTGTGGTTGGGGAGTACTTTGAACATCTGGGCTCCTTCTAGATAACATTGCCATTTCATGAGGCAGTGTATGATGGTAACCAATTCCTTATTGTGTATAAGATATCTTTGCTCACCGTCTGATAGCTTCCTGGATTCATATGCCACGGGGAGGAAGTATTTCTGGGCCATTTGGATACAGAGGACTCCTCTTATGGCATAATCAGAGGCTTTGGTTTCTAGCTCATAGATACTTTGACAGATCCAGGCCTAACCAGTCCATCCTGCCATTATCCTGCCCTTGACTCTTATTTCTGTTACCTTCCTGGGACAAAGCTTTGAGGAGCTTTGCCTCCAGGGAGGCAATTTTCTTGGATAACACTTTATTGTCATCCCGCCAACAAGCCATGATTTCAACGCTTTTTTCCTCTCGTGCTCTCAATGCCTCAATTTCACAATTTGCCATCTCTTTTACTTGTTGCAAGATTTCATCTCATCCTACCAACAAGTTCCAAGCATCCCAAGCATAAATTTGGTTCCCTTGGACGGGAGTCCCTTCCTTTGCAAAGCAATTGGAATACAGCTCTTCAAACGCAGCCTTTACTTCTACTAAAGATTTGGCAGGAACAGTCTTAGTGACCTCCAGGCTGGTCCAAGCTTCTTCCAATGTACTTGTAGGAACCTCCTTTCTTGCAGCAGCAGTTTCCACACAAAGGACTCCAAACTTGGCTCTCTCAAATTTTTAACAAAGAAGGCATGAGAATTGAAAAATAGGTGAGGGGAAAGCGTTGAAATCAACAATGAATATATATATTTAATGTTTAACTGTTTTTGCTTATATACCATTTGGGGCATACACAGCTGAAAACCCCTCCGGCTCTTGAATCAACCAATGATTTGCGTCACGTGGCCTATGACATTCAAGTCATCCAACATAGATCTTTACCTGAAAGATCACCAACAATTCTCAACCTATGAGAATTGACCTACAATGGGCAGAAGTCACCTGAATCCATTCAACCCAATGTACCAATTTGGCATGGAGCTTCCCCAGCTCCCAGCGCCAAAACCCTGTGGATTGCACATCCTAAACTCAGCTATCAGTGTTCCAACTGGGAACAAGCTGATCAAACCTGAATTCCTAGGCATCCTTGCCTTTATTTAGTTATTTTTGCATTTAATGGTTTTTTGCCTTTAAAACCCATTAAACTGCTTTGTAACTCAAACCAGGCGCCACCGCGGCGCCTGTGAAAATTTGATAGCGGCGCCTTGGCGCATCTTGAATTCATTAGGCGGCGGGGCGGCGCCTCTAACCCAATAAATTTGCTGACGCGGCGCTTTTAACCCTAATTCTGGGGGTTTTCCCATAGTTAACCTTATCCAAACTTCTTGACAAAGTCAAGGCCATTTTAATATAATTAAATCCTCATTAATTATATCCTGTATTTATTAATTAATCTTCCTGATTAACTAACCCATTTTGAGATGCCTAGTCTCCAAGATTGGTTTGGCCTTACTTGCCTTAATTCTTTTAGTTAGCCTAACCTAACTAAACATCCATATTCTGTTTTTTTGTTAAACATAGATATCCAGTTTCTAGGAACCTTTCCCTCAAGAATTCCAAACAAACCTATCTATATGTAATAAATAGCAAAAACAGAACATCTTTATATTTTGGAGCATTTATTTGGCTAAACGCTCAGCAGTGACTGTAGTACGGTCATAGATACCCTTGCGGTTTGGGTATTGCAGGATGGGGGCAGTAACCATGTGCTCTTTCAGCTGGCAGAAATGTTGATATTGTAAAGGTGTCCAGACAAACTTGGTTGTTTTCCCAGTGATGGCTGATAAGGGAGCTGTCAGGGCTCCCAGTCAGGGATGAACCTGTGTACATAGGCTACCATTCCAAGAAAAGTGCAGAGCTTGCTCTTGTTCCTTGGGGCTGGCATCTCTGTTATAGCGCATATTTTGTCTGGATTGGGCTTGATACCGTCCTTGCTAATGATATGGCCAAGGAAGGGGAGTTCAGTTGAGAAGAACTCACATTTGGACGGTTTGGCAATTAGTTGGTTTTCTTGCAGGGTACAGAGGACTGCGTGGACGTCTTCCCAGTGTTGTTGTAGATTGGGACTATAGATGATGATGTCCTCCAGGTAGATGATTGCTCTTTTCCCAATGTGTCCCTTGAATACTTCATTCATGAAGGTTACAAAGGTACTGGGAGCGTTTGTCATGCCAAAATTGAGGACAGCACATTCAAAGGATCCATATTTAGTCCAAAATGCAGTCTTTGGAATGTCTTCAGGTTTCATGCAAATTTGGTGATATCCTGCTGTCAAATAAATTTTTGTGAAGATTTGGGACCCCCCAGGGCATCAAAAAGGTCATCAGTTAGGGGCAGGGAATACCTGTTCTTTATTGTGACCTTGTTGAGGGCCCTGTATTCTGTGACTAGGCAGAGGCCTCCATCTTTCTTTGCCACAAAGAAGACAGCGGCACCAAAGGGTGATTTTGAGGGTCTGATGAGGCCTTTCTTGAGTGCTTTATCAAGGTAAGCTTTCAGAGCGGTGTCTTCCTGCAGTGTGAGGCGGTAGATGGGTTGCGCCTTAGGCACACTACCTTTTAGGTCAATCTCATGTTGTATACCCTAATCAGGGGGCAGCCTGGGTTGTGATTCTTGGAATACAAAGGGAAACTCATTGACTAGCTGGTCTCTGATTGGGTTTTGTTTGTGTTGAATTTCTGTGTTTTTGAAGTGGATGACTTCATACGTACATGTGATCCAATTGATTTTGCTGATGTCTGTTTCTTTCTCTGTTTCCATGATATTTACAAATATATGGTCCCTCATGAGGGTGTCAAGATGTGTTGGGTACACATGATGGTGGACTTCTCCTCGCTGGATAGTAGGCTGACACTGTCCCAGCCAATGTGAGGCTTTGTCTTTTGCATCCAATATAATCCAAGTATGATATTGTATTTGGGGATTGAGATGATGGGGCCGCTAATTGTTGTTTGGAAGTCTCCAATTTGGGCCCGGAAAAGTCTGGTCTTGTGGGTAACTGGTGTGCTGCAGTTGTCCGCAATGATGACTCTCTTGATGTTACTTTGAATGGTAGGTAACTTCATAAGGTCTGCAAAACTCTTGTTAATGAGCAATTGATTGGCTCCAGTGCCAAATAGCGCTGTGCCCTGGTATCTGCAAAAACAGAAAGGATAGGTAAGGAGTTTATTTCCAGATTGGGCGGCAAACAGTATAGGGTTGCTGGATGGAACCTGGATCATGGTGATTGAGTCCACGTCCTGTTCTCTGTACAAGTCTTGTGAAGAGGGGGAGGGCGGCTTGCCTAAGCACTCCCCTGAGCTTTTCCCTCCTTGTTGGTATTTTTGGTGCTAGCCTGGTTGGCTTGTGTAGTGCAATTTCTGTTTCAAGGATGGGTACTGCTGGCTCAGTTGTTTTGCTTATTGAGGCGAGGCTCTCTCTTAACTGCGGGGTTTTCCTTGCATTTGTTGGAGGCGTGTAGATTGTCAGACTTCTGAACTGCGCGTTTTCCTTCCAGGAATACATCCTTGAGGTTCTTGCAGCAGGTCATGTCAAACTGACGTCTAATGTGTATAGGAAGGCCATTGTAGAAGTCCAGGCGTGGTCCAGGTTCATCAAAGTTGATGGTGTTGGGCGCACAGTCACATAGTCCTTTGTATGCAGCAATGTATTCCTCAATGGTTCCTGTCATTTTGAAGGTTCAGAGTTTGGTCATAATCACCACGTCTGAATCCTTCATGGAGAACTTTTTAAGGGATGCAGCTTTGAATATTTCCCAGTTTTCCTTCTGATCAGGATGTTGAGCTAGCCATTTGGTAACAAAACGTGAAGCAGTCCCTGTGATGTGGAGGGCAATTTTGCTAACCCAGAGTCTTTGGGGGTACTCCACTTGTTTGAACTTGCCCTCGGTGCTGTTGATCCAAAGAGAGGCGTTCTCACAGTGTAGTCCTGCAAAGGTGCCAATCTCAGTGGTACATAAGTGTTGAAACACAAAATTGGGTATCTCAGGTTGCGTAGGCGCTGTTGTGATTGGCGTGGTAGGGAACAGTCTGCGGGTTTTGAGAGCGTTGTACTGGTCAATGGGTACAAGGGGATTATTTTAGATGACAAGTCCTGGGGGACGTCTTGTCCTACTTTGTAATCTCTCCAACTGTTAGGGAGTGACATTGTTTGGGTTCTTTTCTTGGGAGGAATTTTTCCTTTGAGTTGGGTAGGTATGGATAACCTACCTGTGCTACCACTGTTGAGTTTATAATTCTGAGAAGTATAATAAACAAAATAAAGGGGAATATTAAGAAGAGAATGATACTTTATTGAATATGAATATAGGCTAATATATAGTATAATGACAAGCCACATGTTGTCCATGTACATCATGGAGGTCATGGGGCTTATCTGAGTAATGTTTCTCTTGAGTCACGAGGCTTAATCAAGTTGTGTTCCATTTAGGACCTGGATTGAGTGATCCCTGGCATAGATGGCTAACTGATAATGGTGCCACTGGTTTATTGACTGGGCAGTGAACCACTTGGTGAGCCGCTTGGTGATTTACTCAGGGCATTAATTCCCCGAGAGGGAGTAATTGAAGATGTTGCAACACCACATAAATTTAATTAAACATGCTATGAAAAAACATAGTAAATTTTCAAAAAAATGTCAACAGTGACAATGTTGTCAGTTATAATGTCTACAATTTTTTTAATCAACAGTGAGAATTCAGCTTTTTTACTAATTGTCACTCATAATGTCAACACTTTTCATTTCTCACATATAAAACTTTATGTTTTACATAATAAAAACATCTGATTTTTTGATATGCTGTATTTTTAACTTTTCTTTTTCATATTTTTTACTTTTAAAATAAAATCTATTTATAAAGCTAATGCGTGGTACTCTTATTACAGTAATTGGGGATAGTCTGTTGGTTGTTTGACAAACTAGAACTTGAGGTGGGATTGGGAGATGATCTAAGGATTGGTTGGTAGACTTGGTAATGTACTATTTGGATACCAGACAAGTAGTTGATAGTACAAAAGTGGTCAGACCTGGAGAACAACAAAGGGGTTGGAGTAGTGGCAATAGCAACTACTTAAAAGCAAATCCTCAACAAATGACTTCTAGTCAAGCTAATTGGCAGTGTAGTCAATGAGAGGAGACTAGCCTTTGCAGTTCTTATATTATACACTCAAAGAAGAATTCAATGGTGTATCTAATATAAGGGGGTGTAACATATATTTATTTGAGAAAAAGGAGAGGGGTTTATATACTACAACTTACTTGATAACTCAAGGTAAGTTGGTCATTGCATGGGGGTTGAGAAAGGGAGAAATGAATGTTGAACCACTAGGGATTGACACAGTGATCAGGGGAAGATGGGAACAGCCCCAGCGGCATAATGGGGTTGCAGAAGACTCAAAGATGGGGAAGTTAATCCTTAACTGTAGTCAGTGAACTCCATCAATTGGTAGATTTAACGTCCAGTTGGTGAAATTCCAATCCAGAACCAAGGCAGTGTAGATGAACATTCCGGAAGCTAGTTGGACTTGTATGAGGATCCAGCAGCTAGTCTAATTCATGAGCATTAGGAATGACTACTATATTGAAAGGGAGATCAGGATCTAATGAGACCAGGAAGTACTCAATGACAATCAGGATTATAGCAACCAACTGGTGATGAGATTCACCACATAATGCTTTCACATAAATATCTTAACTTATAACTTGTTATTTATAACTTTAATAAAATAAAAAATATACAAGTATTTTTTACCTTTTAAATGCCAAGAAAAGCCACATAGAGTTTCCTTATTATATATTATGTTTTTAAGTTGTTTTGTTTGTTTTTAAAATACATTGCTTTATTTTAAACCCTTTTAATTATTATTTTAGGACAAAAACACCTCTAAGAAGCCCAAAGGAATCAAGCGTCCCTCTAAGCCAACCAAATCTACCAAGAAGAAGCCTTTATTGTCAAAGAAGGCCACCCCAAGCCCACCCCTGAGCCCTCTCCTAAAAAAAGCCCCACTCACTCCACTGGGGGAGAGGAAACTGATGGCGCCCTTACAGACCACAGTTTTTACAACTCAGCTTCATATGAGGAGCCAACCAAGAAGAAGTGCTCAGCCCAAAAGTCCCCACCCAAGGATAAGTCTCCTGCACATGAGGAGCACCACAACAAGCACCCTTATGCTTCTCTGCCATCATCAAACCCCCCTTCCAGTTCATCAGGGGATGATTTAAAGTCCGCCCCAATTACTTCCCTGGCTTCCGCCATGCTCCTGCTGGCCCCTGGGACCCTCTGTCAGCCCATAACACCTGCAATGTTGATAGCAAATTTAAGGTTCCCTCTTCCTTTCCTAAGTATTTTACTATCATGAGTGTAAAGGGTGGGTCGGCCATGATGGCCAATGGTTATATTTTCTCTTGTAACAATGCCAACCTGGGCTTCAAGAGCCAGCACTATACCTGTGAGGACCGCTCCTGCCCAGTGCAACTCAATAATAAACGCTGGGACTTGGTAAAGACCATCAAGAGTGAACACACTTGTGTGATGCCCAACACAACCATTGTCTGCCTTCTCAAATGATATCTGGTGCAGGTCATGTCCACCTTAAAGGACCTTTCCCCAACCCAGCTGGCTGTGCTTGCGTGCAAGTACCTCTCCCCCACCAACCTCAAGAGGGTGCCAACCCATACCTAGTTAGTCAAGTTTGTAAGTAATAGGCGCCAAGCCTAGAGCCCTCTAGCCAAGAGCGCCACCACCATTGAAGACCTGGTCCTCACAGATGCCCTATAAAAAACTGAGGATGGTGAGATGTTCCTGCTCCATGACAATGGGCAGGAAGTAGAGGATAGTATTATAGCCTACACCACAATCCAAAACCTGGAGCAACTCAATACTGCTACCACCTGGCTGTGCAATGGCACATTTACCACCTGCCCAACCATCTTAAAGCAGCTTTGGGTCCTGCATGGTCAGTTCAATGACCAGGTTATTCCTCTTGTGTTCTTCCTCCTGCCTGGTGCCAAGACAGAAGTCTACACCAGAGCATTAAAAATTGTCTGAGATGCTTTGAGCTCCATTCCCACTAACCAGCTCCCCCCTCCCACCCACGCCACCAGAGCAAACCTTTCCTCTGCTGAGAAGGATGAGTCAACCCTAGCTGCAGAGCAGCTAGCTCATGCGCGCTCACTTGGGCCAAAGGTTATGATAATGGACTTTGAGCAGGCTTAGTTCAGAGCCTTCCAGGCCACCTTTGATGGAGAAGTCCAGGGCTGCTTCTTCCATTTTAGGCAGGTCCTCATCAAGAATCTCAAGAGCAAGAAGGAGCTTTTCAACAAGTATCTTAACAATGGTAAAGAGAAGTGCCACTTTGCCATTTCCCAGTTTGCTGCCTTGGCTTGTGTGTGGCCAGAGCATAATGGGTTTGGCTCTGAGGCCCTCCTGGAGGATGCTTACATGAAGAAGCACTTCACCATTTTCAAGGGTTACCTTGAGTACTTTGAAAAGCAATGGGTAGGCAAGAAGGTGATCACCAGGAGAGGAAAAAGTGGGGCCACTGCCCCTTGGAATTGCCAGGGCGCCTGCCTCAAGGAGGAGATGAAGACCACCTCTATCCTTGAGTTTTGGCACAAGCACTTGAAGACCAAGTTTGGGTCCAACCCCAAATACAACAAGTTCTTTATCAAGCTACAGAAGGAGCAGGCCAGAAATGTCTCCAAGTTTTGCAACCTAGCCAACTGGGTGGCCCCCAAGAAGAAGATGAGTAAATATCAGGAGTACTAAGAGGCAGTGTAAAAGGTGGTGAAGAAGAAGTATAAGGTGGCAGAAATAAAAAATACCTTGAAGATGTTGCAACTGCTCTTGCTGGTGGGTTTAATTAGATAAATAAAATTTGCTTTGCATTACCTAGATTGATTTTACTTTTGGGTTTTTATAATTTTGTAATTTATTTATATATTAATAATCTTTTTAGGTATAAATAGTAAGTTTCAGATATATTTTCAATGTGGTTTTATAAGAAAAATCTTATATTTTGTTAATTTATCTTTAAGGTATGAGATATTTTCAGTTGTTCTTATATAAAGTATAATAAATTAAAATTAGAATTTTCTTATTTTTGTAGTTATTATGATATATAAAATATCTTTATTTTGGTTCATTAGAATTTTATTTTTTATGGGAATAATAAATAATTTTATAATAAAAATTATAATTTACATAGTAAATTGAAAAATAGTTGTTTATATCTTCTTTATTATTATTACTATTGGTAATTTTTTATTGCATTTTTGAACTCTTTGAGGTTATTTTAGGATAATAATATATTTTAAAATATTTTTTATATTAAAGATTTTCAGGGTAAAGTGTTCTGTTACTTTAAAAAGTGTCAACATCCAGGAGATGACATTATGTAAAACTGGTTTGTCACTTTACTATAGTGTTGACATTTTTAGTGTCAACATGGCCACTGTCAACACTTTTAGTGTCAACATGGGCGCTGTTGCCCATTTTAATACTTGTATTGAAAACCCAGGAATTAAACCCCAGACTCAGGAAAAGCCTTGTGCTGACCAGGGTAGACAGGAGCCCGCCAGAATGCCTGTTGGGCCAAACCCTGGCCTGCCAGAGATGCCTTGCCCCAACCAGGAGGAACAGGAACCTGTCAGCCTGCCAAATGTCAAGACTGGAAGTTCAATATCAACATTGAAAAAACCAGAATCGATCCCTAACCCTCCAAAGGCTTATTGGGTCACCCAGGATGGACAGGGACCTACCAACTTGCTGAGTTTCAAACCCAGATTTGTTGAATTACTCCAAGACCTGCTAGACTTAGATAATGATTCTCTGAATGGTCATCAGATTGCTGTTAACCTTGTGCCACCAAAGACCCAGACCTACACAGAAGTTGTAGCTTGCATAAAGGAGATTACAGCAAGGCCTCTTTCCAGGCCCATCAATGATCACCAGCTGGTGCCAGTCTCCAGTTCAGAACAGATAATATAATTTGACTGCTCAGGTGATGTGGTGAACAGTAGCGACAGAACAAAGAACTGCCACTTCTGTTCATTAGAGCAAGCACAACTAGGATCCAATGCCCTCAAAACCAGAAGCAAAGGTCCATGCCCTGCCAGTGAACTGTCCATGTGCCTGAAGTCCGCAAAAAGCAAAAAATAAAAACCACATGGTATAATAGCCCTGGTAGTATGGGGATGACCCCATTGTCATTTTCAATAATAAAGTTTTATGAACTTTTGATTTGAACAAATGCTAACTTATCTAATCTTAGTGAACTTTTATCTCAACTCCAGCCAAGTAGACAATCAGGCAACTGCCTCCTCTAGGGACCAACCTGTCAACCCGCCTCAGGCACTATACCATTCCCCTGGAGCCCCCTTTGGACCTATGCATTTGACCAAATACCCGCCTAACCCCGCCTACTTGTAGTACAACTTGGAAACCATCCTCATTGCCAATCCCTTGGCAAGGACTAGAGAGACCATATACATAGGACACAAAGGAAAGAGGATCAAGGCGCCCCCTTATTGTCCAAAGACAATTACAATTATCTTTCAGCAGTCTTTGTTTCCATGAATTCACCCTTAGCCCTGCAATCCAACTTCCCAGTGGAAACTCCCACCACTGCCAATAACACGTCCACTCAACTGTTTGGAGTACTCTACATTACTTTGACAGGAATGATAGACTCTATGGTGCCCAACTCAGGGCACTGGTCTCTGCTTGGGCAATTTGTATATTATATTATCAAGTTAGCACCCATTCTATGGTGGGCATTACCCACTGGCCCGGCTGTACCCCGTCCTCAGTCACCTAATACCTCTACCTATGCCTGGATTCCTGACAGATTTAATATAAACATTTCAAAAAAGACTAAATTCAACTTTATTTTATTAGGCTAAACTTAGAATGATCACAAGGGGATTAATGTGAGCAACACCTTTATATAAAACTCTATTAGATTATTTAGAATCATCCTAAATCTTTTAGACAGTCTTAGGAACTCTGCTGGTGGCAGCATTCTGGGGGTTTGGGGCATCTTCTGAACAGCATGACTCATGTCTCTTTGTAAAATCCCGCAAATTGGGCTTTGCATCCATATTTTATCTAAAGAGTAGCTTGGATTAAATTTCCTGGTGTTTGACTTCAAAATGTGTGTTTATACGTTTAAATCCCTCCAGTGGTTGCTAATTTATGCTCATATTAAGATTAATATCAATTCTTGTGCATTGGTAGCATATTTTTGTCATTTCATACTGGTAAGGAAGTTTGGCTGGCGGCCAAACTTTAAGAAGCCATAACTCATTGTCTAGAGCAGCTATGAGATCCATCAAACTAGCATTGTGATTGTGGAGAGCATTAAAAATTCCCAGTCATTTTTTGTGACACAATATATGTCAGGGCGTTTCCTGACACTCTGGGAAGTAAAGTTGGTTAATTTGCACCTGAAAGCTCAGACTTAAACACCTGAGTGAGTAAAAAAAACTACACAGACATGATAATTGTCTGTGGTTGAATGGCCCAAGTGCAGGTAACTTGTAGGGGCCCAGTTAAACACCAGTAGTCTTTTAGAATTGTTTCCTGAGTCTGAGGTATTGGTAACAGGGACTAAAAATGGAACTAAGGCAGTTCATAGTGGAAGATCACAGTGAAGACTAATCATGAAGAAGGACTAGCTGAATGACTAGAAGATCATGGAGAAGAACTAGCTGAATAACTAAAAGATCATGGTGCAGGACTATCTGGAGAACTGGAATTTGGCTGAGAAGGACTAGCAGGAGTATATGAAGGAGTAATAATGATGGACTTAGACTGAGATCAATGATAAGAAAGAAGCAGTTAAAAGAATTAATCAACTGCCAAAAAGATATGATAAAAAGATTAATATTAATATAATATAAATAAATAAGTAGAAAGCAGAAAATATTTTATGGAAAATAGACAGTAAATTAATATGGAATTGATTGAGTAAGACAGAGCCAAAGTGACCATAAACAAGACAGAGAAACTTTAAAGAAAAAGGCTGGAGTTTTGCCAAAATGACTAAGTGAAGCAAGAAGCAAGCGGCAGGTAAGTTCAAATGGCTAAGATGCTGAGAAAAACGCCAAAAAGCTTAGAGAAATGTTGAAGAAATTAGGTTTTAAAAATCCCCTAAGTAAAATATAGTTGGAAGCGCTCAAGTTTGCCTGGAGAAACATGATGGGAATTAGGGCAAAATTGTTTGAAACATGGAGTAGGTGTTTATCCGGAGTGAGATAACACTGGGTTCAAACCAGGGTCAAGAGTAAGTCATTTGGGAAAACGTTTTGGCAAAACAGTTCAATCAGGGCATTTGATTGGCTGAAGGCCAAAGTTTGTTTGATCACTGTTTTAACGGCTTTAACTGAAGGGGTTAAGCCTAAAAAGTGGGGGAATGAAGCAGAAAAAGCTGTTTTTCATTGGCTGAAGTAAGTTAAAAGGTTCAATATATTATAGAGCAGAGAAAACTGGATAGTTTAAGCCTGGAGAACCAGAGACCTGAGAGGAAATAGGGACTGAAACAAGGAACTATAAAAGGGGATCAATTTGAGGCTTTTCAGGGTTTGGACAGAGTGGGTTACCAAGGCCACTAAGCTATAAAGAGAGCTGGAGACCAAGATAAAGGTATAGAAGCCTAAGATAAGGAGCTTGAAGCCAAACAAGGAGCAGGAGTCCAAGACTAAGGTGCAGGAGCCCAAGATCAAGTATAAGGAGTCCAAGAGATTGTTAGAGGACTCCAAGTATTGGCACATATCAATGGTTTCCTTGACCCCCAGGCCATCTACCAGAAGGTTTCTAAGAGGACCTTCTTTCTGAGAGTGAATAAAAGCCCATCTTGACCCCTATACACATTTCTGAGAAATATATTGTTCTCTACTAGATAATGACAACTCCTTCCAGCTGGTCCCTGGCTATGACCCAGGACACACAATGGGGACTGTTGAACAGGAACCCCACACCCTGGTTTAATTTTTGCTTTTATATGAATATGTATATTTAATTAGAGGTTTACCTACCCAATATCCTGATTATAGATTTTTTTATTTCTTAATTAGTTGTTTTTGGTTTTACAAAACCCATTTTAGAATACCCAAAATAATTTCCACTCTTTTCCCAGATATTACGCTAAATTTAAGCACCCAACACAATATTTTTAAAATTTATGTTTCAAATTGTGTGCCTTATTTTAGATACCTTAGTATCTTTCTTGATTACAATCCACTGCACACAACAATTGAGTGGTTTTGTTTACATATTGAGTTGCTATTGTGTTTTGTTTTTGGATTGAGTTTTGACTCACTGCACTTGAGTG
>QTSX02000470.1:0-17304 GCA_014839935.2 Entomophthora muscae
CAGCTGATATCCCTGAGTCTTCTAACATTAGGAAAGTACAGAGAACCTGTGACTTTGGCGTGCACCTTTGGCCCGGAATATTTGTTGTCATCGAGAAGTAGAAAGTCTGACAAGTGCCCAGAGCCCAGAGTGATTTAGGACGGTTCTTCCTACTTCTGGATAGAGGTTCATAGTTGTCTCTATATTTTACTATAGATAATTATACTGTATGACAACAGTATCATCTTTTGCTCTCTACTAATAAAACTTTAGAGAGGATCACATTAAGGAAATAGGACTTAGATCAATTATCAAGTCAATAAGGAATCATCAGTCTTTTATTCTAATGGACTGGCTTTAAAAGCAGACCATCTGCACACGTGCTATCCAATTTAGCTCACAACACTAGAAGAGACTGAAGTAGCATTAGGACAACATAGCAGGAGGCCTGGCCTTTTCAGGGTGGGTTTGTGACAGAAGACTTGCTTGACATCTTCCACAGATTGGTATACTTTCTGTCTGTCTGGGCCATTTCCAGGGCTAGCTAGCCAGTGGTTGGCTACTAGTTCACGGAGATGACTGTTTCACTTAATCAGAGCTACCCTAATACAATAGGCTCAAAGCCTTTTTATCTTAGGAAGTGTTTGGCCTGACAGCCCAGTCCATGATGAACTCTTCTAGATATAATGCAGATGCAGGGGTTCTTATGATGGCCCTCTTGTTATAGGATTTCATTAGAGTTTAGAATAGTAATTTTTATGAAAAGCATGTTTGAGGTGGTTGTTGAGGTGAATTAATTAATGAGCAAAATCTGATACCAAGTAGAAAAAACTTTCTTTTTTCTTCTCTTCCCCTTTTCTTTTCTCTCTCCTTTCTTATCCTCAATTATCTTCTTCTCTTCTCCATTATTACCCTCAATTATCTTCTACTATCCTCTTTACATTCTAACTCTTGATTATCTTCTATTATCCTCTCTCCATTATTACCCTCAATTATCTTCTAATATATTTTTTTACTATATGTATTAGAGTAAAATAAGATGTATAAAATGTTTCTTTTTGATATACAACTTTGAACTATCTATATCATTTTTAGTGAAGTACAGTTTTTTTAACATAAAAATATTCAATTCTTCATTTTATGATATGTAAGTGGCAGATTCTTGATATCTTTGAATATTGTGACTTATAAATAAGATATAAGACTATATCTTTTATTAAGTATAAAATTGTATAGTATAGCTTTAATAAGAAATTAATGTACTTTATTTTATTTTAATGATAAGCTTCTATAAATTTTATCATTGAAATAAGATCACTAATAAACCAAAATACCTAAAATCATATGCTTGTATCTTGTAGGAAAAACCCTTTATTTTGCTTATACTAAAGTATATTATAGCTTTACATAAGCTGGAAATTAAATTAACCTTTTATATTAAACTTATAGTTTATAAAGAAGGTTTTTGTGTAATCTCATATTTTATATTCAATTGAATAAAGTTACATATAAATTCTAGTCTAATTTTGCTTTTGAAACTAAAATAAACTTTCTTTTAAAAACAGCTAATTTAATAATCTTTTTATTGTCTAGTATATATTTTTTATTGCAGAAATGAATTCCTTGGGGTCTCTTTAGTCTATAACAAATTTTAAAATATATAGTTTTTATATTAATAACTGTATTTTATTCTGCTTCAAAGTTAACCTCCATAAAATCAATTTTTGCACTTTGATCTTTGATACTTTTGATTTTTGCACCCTACATAGTGTTTTGATTTTTGCACTTTTTGGGGGTCCCATTTTCAATTTTTGCACTTTTGACCTTAGGAACTTTGACCTAAGGAACTTGCCCAATTTCACAGGTTATATGTAGATCATTTATTCTAGAGCACGTAAACCAACCCAATCTTAGTATCATGAACAAAACAAGTTGTTCATGTATATGTTCTGTCCAGGTATAATATAATTTATTCTTGAATCAATCTGCCAAGTGCAACCCAAATTACATATTTATCAAAAGATAGCCACTTTCACAGTTTATATGTAGATCATTTATTCTAGAGATATATGCAATTAATGGATTATTTCATTTAGTTATATTATTTTTATTGTAAATCTGATATATTTGAGGCACTACAATAAAGCAAATTTTAAAAACTACAAGTGTTACAGACCAACCAATTGAAATGGGCGTACATGTGGTGTCTTTGTTCTTGGCTCAGACCAGACACACCTCAGTTAGTGCAAACAGTTTAACTTGATGGAATAAGCCTGTTGAAAAAAGACATGTCTTTGTTTGCAAATTGGCATGCTGACTTGTGGTCACTCTAGCACCAGAGAACCCAGAGATCTGTGCTAGAGTGACCACAAGTTGGTGTGCCAATTTGCAAACAAAGACATGTTTTTTTCAACAGGATTATTCCATCAAGTTAAACTGTTTGCACCAACTGAGGTGTGTCTGGTCTGAGCCAAGCACAAAGACACCACATGTACACCCATTCCAATTGCTTGGTCTGTAACAATTTTAGTTTTTAAAATTCACTTGAGTTTATTGCTTCAAATATATCAAAGTTATAATAGAAAACAATAGGCTTACTAATTATTAAAGTAGCCAAATTTAACTTGTGGCATGATAAAAATCAAACATCACTTTATTTAAATGTAAATTATATATTGTAACAATAAAATATATGTAAAAGTTAAACCAATATAAATTAAAAATTATTGGGGGCAAGTTTTATTGGTGAAATTGGATTGGGCAGGGCAAACTAGGTGGCAGACTGGGTTGAGGGGGGAGGACTTGACTGGCTGGGGAGGTGGGTTCCAAACGGCAGGATTGGTTGGCTGGGGGCTAGGGCGGCTGGATGGCCTGGAGGAATTCATGATGCATTACATCATATTCTAACTTGAGGAGGACAGTGATTGGCTTGTACACCAGGGAGTCACAAGGGGGCAGCTGGGGATTTTTTAGTGATTGGCTATTGCTGAGAGCATTGAATACCATCTTTGTAAACATGTCAGCAATATTCTGACAAGGAAACAGCACTGAGGGGTTGTTGGCTGAACTAAGCACCTGGCTGAAGGTTGTGGGGTTGTGCCCACAGATGGTGTCTCCAATGCTGAAGAACAGCACATCACCCAGGTGAAGATTAGCATGGCTGGCAGGGAAAATTGAAACATTGTGGCCTTCTGCTTGTATTTTCTTGGAGGCCACTTCAGCGCACTTCATTTGGTGGCTCAGGAATATTTAAAATTTGGAATTGGCCAAGCCCCAGGTGGCAAGCAGGTCAGAGAGGAATTTCCTGTACCAGTAACCATTGATGTAACTGGTTGTAGTCTGGTAAAATATAGTCCCTTTTGGGGAAACTGCAAGGAATGCACCAATTACTTTCCCCTTTGCCTCCTTCATTTTGCCCTTGGGAGCGTTCTTTTCACTCAAGGAACCATAATCATGGAATTGCAATGAAAATTTATAATAGGATATAAATATGACATTTTCAGAAATGGAAGACAGGCAGCGGGTGATGGTGGCACTAATTGCATGGTCATAGGGCAAATCAGATCCATCATACAACTCATTTGCTGGCCATTTGGTCATAATCAGAACACCAACTACAAGCCCATGCATCCAGAGCTGCGCTATGCGGCTGGCAATGAATATGCCCTGGAGCCCAAGTAAGCAATGGACCTCAGTCAATTGGAGGTATGAGTCCCATTGCAGAAGGTCAAGCATGAAGGGATAGACCTCCTTGATCTGAGAGTTGACCTGCTTCTTTGTCTTCTTGGCCTGCTTTGCACCACCTCTCTTCAAGAGGGCTTGGAACTCACACTTAATCACTGCCTTGGTGAATTGAAGCCAAGTGGCTATTTTGGAAAAACTAACACCATTCTGATTGAGGCTCACAATCTTCTCTATCACCTCATTGGTTATGATTTGACATTTTCAGCAGACTTCAGGAATAAAGGGACCCAGATTAGGAAGTGCTTGCTCTGATTGGCCCAAACTCTCAGACAATGGTTGGATCTGATTGGAGGGGGCCACAGTTTCCCAGTCTCCAAAATGCGGTACAGGCACAGGTTGGGCCTGGTCTTAGGGAGCACCATATTTACTATCAGAATAGCCACCTGCGGATGGGCCTGGTGACACATACAACTCACCCTCCTCACGGCTTGCATTGAACTGGGTGTAGATGGGAATTGCGGTTGTTGCACTCTCTTGTTTGGCAGCCTGAGCTTGGAGTAGCTCTCGGTACTGCTCCTCAACAACATCAAAGTTATCTTCACTTGAAAAACTCATACTAACAAAAAGCAATAAAAATTCTATTAAAAATAGAAAAGCAAATAATTTCTAGAAGCCTAATTTTATTTAAATGTTTGCTCCTATTTGAGACATTCCCTCAGACATAAATATCCAAATTTAGATGTACGTCCATTGAAAATAATGCTGTAGTTTCCTGAATAGATTTTGGTGTATTCACTCCTGAAATCCACTATTTCCAATTTGAGTCCCAAAAATAATCAATTTTTTCAAAAAAAAAAATGAGCTGTTTCATGTTTGAGTTCATCACTTTTGTGACTAAACCTCATGCGTTCTCTGTTTGTATCATATTTGCCACACACTCATTATCAAATTTGATGTAGAATGCTTTGGGAAGTGACTGGATTGTGTGCATTTTGAATTTGAGTTCCATGTGTTTGCTATATCATTTTTTGGGATTTCATATTTGTTTTGTTTTCATTTTGTGATTGACTAATTTTTGTTTTCCAGCCCTAGATAAATGGAAGCTTTATTGAGTAAATTAACATTCAACTGGTTCCAGTTGAAATACATTTTGTGACTGAGTTCATGCGTTATAAACTGGATAATATATGTTTATCTCAACAGGTTTGAAAACTACTGTACCCACTTCAGGCCAGCCCAAAGTCAGCAAGGAGTATCTTTTTCTTCTTGACAGCTGTTGTGTTAGCAACAGCCAATTTTGCAACTGCACCCCCAAAGTTCTCTGGCAGATAAGAGAGGGTGTTCTTTACTGGGAAGCAGAAGCAAGTGCCTGCATGGGCCCTGCCCATCTCTGGTATATTATTGAATGGGAGTGTTGCCAGTATGTCCCAAATAAACTTGATGAAGCTTACACAGTAAACTCCACTGGGGACCACTGGGTCAAGGCAGACTAACTGGACATCCTTGTTGATAGTAACTGCCCACTCAGATACCCCCTTGCCAAGCGTCAGCCCGTCTAATGCCACCTGCAATATCAGAAAGGTCCTGTGTATTTGGTCCTTTAGCTTGCGCAAAACAGGGGCAACAGAAACAGCTGTTTGGCCACGTGATTGGCATAGTTGGCGTAAAAGATGCAGGGACAAAGGAGACCAGGACCTGGTGTATTTTTCTGTCAATATTTACTAAAAAACAGGTAAGAATTCTTGAATTTTTATTAATTTTATTTTTTATATTACCTTCTTGTGTTTCCTCCTTGCTGGCAGCTTCAGCAGGCTTGGCCATTCTTGGTGCAAGCAGTTGAGCCAGCAATTCAGTATCACTTGTCCTGGCGCGCTTTGCTGGCTTGAGATGAGCATACATCTCAGGGTCATCAACCCAGATGGACAGCGCAGAGAGGGCAAAGGTCTTGAACTGAAGTCCTTTCACAATGGTCTTCTGGACATTTAACAGGTGCTTAATTGTCTTCTTGGATGTGTCTGGCATCTTGGCCATCAAGGCCTTTGCGGACACCTTGTCAATTTTCTTGCCTGTTAGGACAGCAGACTTCACCTTTGCTTTGACCTGGCGGTCAATTTCCTTAATTTCAGCAATGGCTGAGTCAAGGTCCTTCAATAACTTCTCAAGTTCTCTCATTGATTTTTTTACTAACCTTTTCATATGTTTTTGTAGCTTTTTCCCCAATAAAATCTGTGTTATTATGATACTATTGCCTCTTTGTTTATCCTTGTTTTTTCCCATTTACTACAATATCCCATCTTTTTACCCATTGTGTATATGTTTTGCGCTTATCTCAATATGTGTTGTTTGCTTTGTGTTGGTATTTTTTTCATAATTGCCATGTTATTGGCACTTTACACAACCCCTTGTGAAAACATTAACAACAATTTGGTGATCAGCTAAATTTAAATTAGAAAGTTATAAGTATATTGTGTTTAGATAAAGCTGTTGCTGATCCAAATCCAAAACCTTAATTATAAACTTTAAGCCAATCAGGAGCCAAGTGATAAAGTGATTGTTGTGACATAAAGGGTCATTCAATCATTCTTTGATGCATGCACACTAATTAATCTGATTGGCTGGCTGTTTTTCCATTGTGTGTCATTGCCGCTGTGGCAAGTTGTTTGTGGACTAGTGCTAACCCAGCAGCTGATTGGGCACTAGTCCACCAATAACTTGCCACAGCAGAAACAGCGCACAATAGAAAAATAGCCAGCCAATCAGATTAATTAGCGCATATGCATCAAAGAATTATTGAATGATCCTTTATGTCACAACAATCACTTTATCACTTGGCTCCTGATTGGCTTAAATTTTATCATTAAGGTTTTGGATTTGGATCAGCGACAACTTTATCTAAACACAATAAACTTATAACTTTCTAATTTAAATTTAGCTGATCACCAAATTGCTGTTAATATTTTCACAAGGGGCTGTGCTTAGGTACTAAAAATAACTGTGTTCTGGATCTAGATACATGGCATAGTAAATATATGATTTTATAGAAATAAGCTGAACATAAAGAATAAAACCAACTATAAACAAAGAGAACATGAACAATTGAAATTCAAAATAAAGATAATATAAATAGAAAATGTTTGGCAACAGGGGGTTTATTGGGGCAGGGAAGAGTGATACCTAGTAGGCATAATAGCACGGGAAGGAAGGCATAGAGGCAGTGCTGGCCTGGGGGATCTGGGATTGGGTGGGTGAGTGGGTGGGTCTGGAAGATGGGGGGTGGCAGGGGTAGGGATAGGAGGATTTTGCGTGATGGCTGCCATATACTGTAGTTGGTATTCCTTGTCAGGCATTGTCTTGATTGGCTGATAGATGGCTATGGCACAGGGTGAGAGATGCTTGTCTTTACGTGATTGGTTGCCCATGTTCACGTGGAAAGCCATTTGAGCAAACAAGTCAGCCACCATTTGGTGACCAAAGAGAGAATTATGGTCAAAGACCCCAAGATAGAGGTTGTTGAAAGCCTGAGGCCGGCACTCCTGGAGTGTATCTCCAATATTAAAGAACACAACATCATCCAGATGAATGTAAGCATGGTTGGCTGGGTATACAGAGGCCTGATGCCTGCGTTCTTGGATGGCCTTAAGGGCAGTGGAGCTACCCTCTATCTGGTGACTCAAGAAAACCTGGTAGATGGAATTCAAGCTATACCAAGAGTTAAGCAATTTGCTGAGGATGTGGCTGTACTTTTATCCATTGGAGAAATCAGGGGCTTTCTAATAGTAGACAAAACCCTTGGTTGAAACATCCATAAATGCACCAATGAAAGTCCCCCTCTTGACCTTCTTCCTTTCATTCTTGGTGGTGGCTTTTCCTTGCTCACCAAACTTGTCAAAAGCAATGAACAGTTTGTAATAGGATATGAACATGATGTCATCTGTTAGACTTGTCAAGCATCTGACCAGGGTTGATTCAATTGTGGTGTCATATGGGGGATCCTCACTGCCATCCCATTGGTTGCCGGCAACATTGGTCAACACCCTGACTAAAGCCACCTTTCCATGCATTCAGAGCTGCACCATGCACTCAGACACCCAAATGTCATGGTGTGCAAGTTACTTCTGAACCTTGGTCAGGGGAAGCTTGGGGTCTTGCTGCAGGAGATCAAGCATAATTGGGTAGGCCTCGCTGATCTGGGACTCTGGGGCCTTCTTGGGCTTCTTGGCCACCCTGACCAGGCTTTTCTTATTCATTAAGTTATTGAATTCCTGAATTATGATGGTTTGGGTAAATTGCAATTGGTCAGAAATTTGGTCCCATGTCAAACCACACAGGTTCAGCCCCACAATTTCTTGGATAATTTGGACAGTAATTATTCTGTGTTTGGGGTGCTGGGCCACAGGAGCTGAAGCCTGATTGGCTGTAGGGGAGCAAGTTGGATGTTGGCAGGAAGTTGTTCCAAATCAGGGTTGCCATTCTGATTGACAGGTTTGTTGACAGTTTGTGCAGGGGTGGGTAAGAGAGTGGGGGCAGAGCTAGACACAAAGCAACTATTGAACAAGTCAAAGCCATAGGGGTTAGGAGTCAAGTATAGGTCAAATTTCTTGTTACCCGCATCAAAGGCTTGGGTGTAAACAGGTGCCTCCACGCTCTGAGCCTCACCTCCATTGAAGCTAGATTGGCTTCTGCTGGCTTGATTGCTGGCGCTGTCAAAAATGTTACTAGTAAAAAGCATTTTAAAAAAACCTAGGATGAAATTTTATGATTTGTTTTTATTGTAATCTTTATTCTATATTTAGAAAGTTGTAAGAGTTAAATGGCAAGCAGTGCTATTCAAGGAAAAAAAATGAGGATAAATTAAATAAATTGTTAGCTGTTTAAGAAACACTAAGCCAAATTGGGTGGAGGAGCTCACTAATTTTGAGCCTTTGGAGGTATAGCAGAAGGTAGCCACCAAGACTGAGATTGAGAAGAGCATTTGGAGCAGGAAATTGGAAACAGAAGATGTAGGTGACACCAAGTACAGAGCAGACCAAGGGACAGCAAAGGAATTGACAGCCAAGTGGAATAGGGCAGAGGAAACATTGTCAACAACAGGTACCAGGAGGCCCAAGTATTCCAACATAGAGATCAAACTTCTTTATTGTATTTTCACCAGGGATATTTAGCTATCTAGAAACAAGTTTCTAGAGGGAAAAGAAGGAAGCTTTAAGGAAGTTTAGGATGGGGGAGGAGGGTTTTGTGGCATCTGATTGGTTGACAAGAATATTTTCAGCAGTTGGAGGTCCTGCATTGGAGTTTGAGTTGATGATGTCATAATTTGAAAAATTCTGGTAACCAGCAGGTCAAGTGCTGCCATCCCCAAATAGTGTATAACACGTGATTTTCTTGTCATAATTATTAGGGGAAAATAAGGCAGGTCCATATTTTCCAGGGCTATTTGGGTAACCCCAGCTTTGACCTGTTTTTTGTCAATGACAGCATTTAAGTTGTCTATTTCTTTTAAGGGTTTGGCTGCAGTTCTTTGCTGGTTTCTGGTTTTACGAGGGCGCACTATCCCTTCCATTTGATTTTCTACCATAACAAAAGTTCTCAAAATCATTTTACACAAATCAGGAGCCATAAAAATAAATAAAATGCCTCTGTTCCTAAACTGGATAGCTGTTGATTGGCTGTTAAACTGTTATATTTATATTTTAGGTTGCTCATACTACACATCTTGTGTGACTTCATTTTGTTTTGTGTTTGTGGAATCTTGCTTCTAGATTGCTCAAATTTTGTTTCATTTTAGTCCTTCTGTTGGTGCCTCATATGAATCCTGCTTGGATTATAATATACTCCGGAATAGCATCCATCCATCTCACTTGTTGTGTCAGTTCATTTTGTTTGTGGTTTAAACAACACCGCTTGATGTTTGATATAATTTTTTATAATAAGCAAGTGAAATTTTGTTTATTGTTTGAAAGCTCATTTGTTAGCCAAAAATATTTAAATTATTTGAATCCTGAATCTCATGCAACTTGGAATTTGTTTGAATGTTGCAACTGAACCAATGAGAGTTCAGTATTTGATTGGGGAAGACAACAGTCCAATAGAAAGGATAAGAATGGATAGAATAAGATGTAGTTTATTGTAGAATATTGTGACTAATATACTATATGGGGAAAGTCACAAGGCCACAGGGGGTGGCACAGTGACAGGTTCCATGTAAGGTTTGAAGCCAAGGAATAACTCATGCAGAGATCAGCAAGGTCAAATTGGCAGTGCTTCTGATTAAGAGAAAGTGCCCATAATTTGATATTGCCATCAGATTGGTTCATGTCGCTAGATACATCAAGGGGCAGCTCATTGAGCGCACCCTGTGTATTATAAGATATGTTGGCAGATGAGGAGGAAAACTCAGTTGCAACATGAATCTGAAATCATTCCATTTAAATCTGAGGTATTCACAGTTGTTGCTATAGCTTTTAAAACTACTGTATCATTTCAAGACTAGTTGATTTTGTTTAGCCCACTTATTTATAAAGCTACTGCACTTAAGATAGTTTTATTTAAGTATTAGAGTTCATTTTATCTAAGTTATGTAGTATAGTTATATCAGCTTCTAGGATAAACAATGATTTTTTTGAAAATTTAAAAAAATTGCTCAGGGAAACTATAATTATGAAATTAAAATATATCTGGTTTTTGGAGTTGTTTTTTTTTAAAAAATGACCCACAGGGTAAATTTGTGCTGAAGGTTGAATGATGGTTCACATTCAGCGAAATATATAATAGAATCAGCTCCAACACTATCTCCATTGAGACATACCGTTTAATAAAGGAACCTATACTGTGGACATTGCTGGATTGATTTGATTGGGTATGAAAATTCAACAAGAAAATAGGATTTTAGGTTAAAAGGATCGATTTGTATCCGAGCAGAACAGCTAGTTGGAACAATTTTTATTTTCGAAGCACACAAATAGGGAGTCGCTTTAAAACATTATTTTTATTTTAAGAAATAAATTGATTTGAGCTGAATTTTATTTCAAAACGGGCCAGTAAACCCCCCCCCAAGGATTTGCTAAAATCTATTCAGCCATCTCATGGTTAATCGAAGCTCGCTCTAATGAGTAGAACGCATGTGATAATACCACAAGTCGAACCTGAGTAAATGCAGCCTGGCCTTTCGCTCATCCGAGGAAATAAGTATTCTGGGTCTTAAATTCGGGGCATTACAATCTAAAAGAGTTCGCTCGAAGATAGTCATAAAGAATGTACATCCTGATAACCCTGGAACGAAGAATATGCACTGAAGTTTGGTTGAGAGCAGGCTTGCTTGCTTTCCCTGGCTTCGGGGCGGTGGATATATTCTATGTCCTTCCCTAAGCACTATGTGCTGATTCGGGTTTAGGAAAAACCATATCCGGTGCAAATCACCAAATCATTTACAAAATCAATCAAGTCTATATTATTTATATTAAATTCCTATTCAATAATTTCAACTCGTTTGGACTAATTGTGAAATTTAGTCCTGGGCTTAAGTCACTTTTCAACTTGTAAGACAATCCAATATATAGGCTTGAATGTGCTTTCTATACAAAAGGATTTTAGAAACCAAGGGCTCAACCTAAAAATTAAATGTCATAATCAAATTAATATAATAAGAAATAGGCACTGTTCTTCAGAGGTCAGCTTAAACATGAAATAGCACATTTTCTGACAATCTGGATTGCTTTCATGGCTCAAATTGGGAATAGTGTCTTTCAAGAGTAAATCTACCAATGCCTATTCATGAAGCTACATCATTACTTTCAATTTATGTGCTTCTAAATCTGGTCCTTGGGTCTGAGAAAGTGTCTCAAATAGGAGCACAAATCTAAATGAAATAAATACTCTGGCAATATTTTGGCTTCTTCTTTTAGCATAATTTCACTACAGGTTTTTTTAAAAATCATTTATACAAGTGTCAAGAACTTTGATATCATAAATAAAAGGTTCCAGAAGCAACTACAAGCCTGGGTTTTTTATAGAAGGAGTGCAGCTACTATGGGCTATATTTACATCCAGAAGCTCAACTTAAGTCAGAAGGATTATGAGCCATATGTTTCACCAGGCTCAGCACTGGGTTTGTTTTCTTGACAACCTATATGAAGTATCCCCAAAATCACACCCAATCTTATCCCATGCCACACAAGAAACCCTGGCAACTGTGCCCTTCTTCACCTCAATTCAACAATACCAGGGCAATTCATGCCAACTAAATCAAACAAAACCCAGTCTGGATACCAGTATAGCAAGTGTGCCTCCCAAGCAACAACTCCTAACCAATGAAACTTCCAAGGAGATGATGAATCTTGATATGAGTGACATGACCCTTGCAGAAATTCCCACCTGTCTACAGTTCTCCAAGGCAGCAATCAGACAAGGATTTCAGGCCCTCATGAAGAGAGGCAGTACAAATCTTAATAAGAAGCTGAAGAAGCAGCCAGGTTTCCATCTCAAGGATGCCTATCCTGTCATTCTTGACTTTCTTCAACAGGACTCATAACTCCAAATGATGGAGGTCATACTCCTTCTCAGGCTTCACAGGATCTTTGTCACCAGTTTTACTGCACAGCTATGGATGTACAGGTTTTCTGGTAACATCTTTTCTCTAACCAAGTGTGCATGTGATGAGTAGAATAAGGAATATGTTTCCCCCATAACCTAGAAATCAGTAACACAATAACCCAATGCTTATCCAGTATCTTTAATGATAAAAATTTTATAGTTCATTATTGATTGTCACTACCTTTTCATGATTACAGGATATTGGGGGGAAAAACACCCCTGAGGGTAAAAAGAAGCAGAAGCAGGGCACATTTATTAGTGGGTTTCTGGAAGGATTTCCCGGGGAAACAACATTATACCAAACCTCAACCAAATGCACCAATAGGTATATATAAATAATATTTCTCTCAGACCTACTCAATATCTAAAGATCAGCCAATTCAAATTCCATGGATTCCTGAGTCATCAAAAAAGCTCAGAAGAAAGGCTTTAGAGAAGATTCAAGAGGGTCAGTATGAGGTACTGTAAATTCAGAACCTGAACGTAAAAATGTGGGATTGTCAAATCCTTGGTCCAAATTTCAAATCACTTTTGCAGGCAACTCAGCTGAGTGAAAAATAAAATATTTAATAAAATCAACCATTTAATTTGAATTTTTTTGACTTATTTAAATTGGCAAATTTTGAATCCTTTGAGCAGATAACTCAACTAACAAAAGACAAAACACAGCAAACAAATGCGGGATACATGAATCAGAAATGCAGGATTCTAATGTATGGTTTGAGATTTCCTGTATGTCAAACAAATCATAGATATCATGTAAAAATTAATGAATCTGAAATTGCGGGATTGTCAAATCCAAGAACCAAATTTCAAATCAAAAATGAGGTGAATTTGAAATAAATATAATTTATGGGTGTCTCAAAAAAGAATGCTAAAGGATCTAGAGTGGATTTGTGCTAATTCTTTTAGAAATCATAGGCATTATCAAAAAGCACCCTATTTTATTTTAGGGCAGCTAAAATTTAGATGCTTGATTACAGTAGATTTTAGAAAACACTGATAATAAAATAGAATTATTAGTGTTTTCTAAAATCTACTGTAATCAAGCATCTAAATTTTAGCTGCCCTAAAATAAAATAGGGTGCTTTTTGATAATGCCTATGATTTCTAAAAGAATTAGCACAAATTCACTCTAGATCCTTTAGCATTCTTTTTTGAGACACCCATAAATTATATTTATTTCAAATTCACCTTATTTTTGATTTGAAATTTGGTTCTTGGATTTGGCAATCCTGCAATTTCAGATTCATTAATTTTTACATGATTCATTTGACATACAGGAAATCTCAAATTGTACATTAGAATCCCACATTTCTTATTCATGTATCCCACATTTATTTTCTGTGTTTTGTCTTTTGTTAGTTATCTGCTCAAGGGATTTGAAATTTGCCAACTTAAATAAATCAAAAAAAGTCAAATTAAATGGTTGATTTTATTGAATATTTTATTTTTCACTCAGCTGAGTTGCCCGCAAAAGTGATTTGAAATTTGGACCAAGGATTTGACAATCCCGCATTTTTACGTTCAGGTTCTGAATTTACAGTATTGATGTCCCCTGTCTGCCATGCAGATGTTTACCTAAGGAATGTAATGTTTTACAGCATTGCAGAATAGATATGAGAGCATGGCCCCAAAATGTTCAACCATGTGCTTCTTGCTGTTCCCAATCACAATGAAATATCCATGCTTCAGAAGATTGCCGGCATGTTCACCAAGCTAGCTTGCCATGCCCACATCAGTAGCTGCAATAAAAAAACAGAGGCTGTTTTCAGGCATTGGCTGAATAAGGTTTAGCTGACCAATCAACATATATTAGTGTTGTTTGTTTGTTGCCCAGATATGGTGGCTGGTGTTTGATCTTCATGTCTTATGTGTACTAATATAAGTGATAACTATTAGTAATATACAAGGTAAAGTTGTACCCTGGGATAGATATGTCACATGGTATCAGAATCCTACAACCAGCCAAGAAAAAAGTACAGTTGGGAACACAGCCACAATGGCTGTAGTTTCTCTTCCAATACCTTTTGGGTAGCTTTAAGGGGGACATTTAATGCTATTGTAAAAGCATGATGTCCCTAAAACTGTTATCATGGTAGCTATTTAGAGAAGTAGTTGCTGAACCTAATAGCTTGGGGTGCTTGGGGAGTGGAGTTGATTAATCTGCAATTAAAGCCTGGGCTAACCACTTAGGGGAAAGAAAAAGTGATACAAATATGTATCAGCCCAAATAAAGAACATTTGGAGATGAACCACTATTGCATTATACATCAGATGAAAATAATATACTAGTCTATCACTGAAAAGCTTTTAGTGTCCCAGTGAGATGCTGGGAGAAGTTTTGAAAAGTTTCTCCAGGGTAGTTGTACAAGGTCTTTCCCATAAAGATGCAAGATTATATGCTCTACAATGAAGTGCACTGTATATGAAATTTAACCAATATAAGAATATGAGTACTTCTTTAGCAGGATCTTTAATATTCCTGTTAAAGACTCATAATTTGTTTCAAAATGATAAATGGTGATAACTAAACCTAAGAAACTTATATAAAATAAAGTGTTAAATAAACATCTAATAGTTACTAATAGTATGTCAATATCTGGATACTTTTTGTTAGAGTATCAAGTATAAAAGAAGTAAGACTTTTTATTTATTGATAAAAACAATGACACCAAGCCAAATGCTTGTTGCCTAACTGTTTCATTTCTGAAATCAAGCTAAAGAAATATTTACAAAATTTAGAAAGTTTAAAAGTAATTTAGCTGACAAGAATTAAAGGAATTGGAGGATTTAGAAGAAGCTTTAAGGATCCAACAGAAATTTAAACTGGATTTAAAGACTTGCAAGCCTGAATGCAAAAGAATATCAAGAGGAAAACACAAGGAAGTAATTTGGGGGAAACCTCTTGAAGTTTTAGCTTAAGATTACTTTTTCAGAGGTGGGCTTTATTTATAGTGCTAAAAACTGTTGTAGAACTGTTGAATATGATGGAGGTTAGGCTGTGTAATACATGATAGGGTTTAAAAATAATAGAGTGAAGATTAAAGAAGAATAAGCGGCAGAGTTGATGGTTTAGCTGCATGACCTTCCTGTGATCTCTGTTAATAACAGGATGATTCCTGGCAAACAAGCAGAAACAAGGGGTGATACTAAGATGCAATATGGTAATGGTCAAATTGAGGTGGAACATTGCAACAAATGGGCATGAACTACTAAATCAAGGGTGTTGCAGCTATGAATCTCAGCAATGGGTGAATGAGTAACAGTTTGTCAAGGGGAGGGTGAGAGTTGGGTGTATTGCCTGTCACACTGCTCTGCTACAAGGCTGGCTGGGTTGTACGGTTACTTTAGTAACTAGACCTGGTAAGGATGTGCGTAGGCTGCCCAGCAACAAGGAGGGGACACTCCTGCTTGCTCCAAAAAGACAGGCATATTAACAACGCGGTGGTAAGTTCAGGCCTTAAATTTACTATACTCTAGATTGGTATGGGTGTGCCACTAGGAAGAATAACCATAGCCTGCTAAAAATACAATATCAAATTGGAACGGTACTGCCTCTAACAGACCAGAAAAAACAATCAGACAAGCAAGAGAGGGGAGCCATGCTCCTCGCTCCCAAGGGACAACAGACAACGCAAATGGACCCCGGACTAAGGAAAAAACTGCATTTCTCTCTCAAACAATGGTTGCATTGTGGGCAGAGAAGGCAGCAGCAATACCAAAGGAAGGACAGATAGAGTGTGGAAACGTGGGAACCACCAGGAACCTGCCAGCCAGTGTGATTGAAATTTTACGCAGGCTACACACTGTGGAAGTAATAGCGGTGATGAATAGAGATTGGCTCTTTTGCAGAGTGGTGGAAAAGTGTGGGTTCACACCTGTGCATATTTCAAAACTAGGTAAAGGAACAATACTAATGTCATTCCAGACAAAGGCACAGAAGGAGCAGGCCATGATGTCAGAATTTGGGACAAAGACAGAGGAAATCACGGTTTGCGACATGGGGACTGAGGTTAGGAAATTCTTAATACAAAATGTACTGCCAGTAGTAAACACAATGGAGATCAAAGAAAAGGCAAAAGTCTTGAGCAGGGTAATCAGCTGCGTGGAGAACTGAAAGTCATTGAGTATTAAGCAATTGGATGGAATGCAAAAGAAGTTTGTCGCAGGAACCAGGGATTATGTCTTGAATGTGGAACTGGTGAAAGCAGTGAATAAGCTGCTGCGTTCATTGAGTGTAGGTGGTTGGAAACTCCCACTCTGCTCTTTGGACAGGTGCTTTCACTGCGGACTAAAGGGACACATCAGGGCAAAAAGTCCGGTAAATATGGCAGCTGAGGAGGAGAGAAGAAAGAGAGTGGAGGAGGGAAAGAAGTTGGGGCACAATCAGCCATAGCATTGGCAAAGTTGAAGGAGTTGAGTGAGAAAGAGACACAGGCAAAGAACCTAGTTCCTGTAAGCAAAAACCCAGTTGTCCCTAACAACAAAAGTAAGAAAGCGGCAAGAAAGCTGAAGGTAGCCAAATCTTTGGCTATTGACGGTTTTGGAGTCACTCAAAATGCAACCCAAAGCAATTCTCAGCTAGGACCACTGATAGCAGAGAATGGTGGAAGGAAGCGGCGCGCTACTGTAGTTAATGCAGATATCCTAAGGACGCAGTTCCCAAAGGGTGCGGAGGTTTTGGCCAAAGTACCTTTTGTCAACACAAGCCTGAAGGATAAGGATACAACCAATGCTCAGACAGAAACAGAGACCCCAGTCAAAGTGGAAATCAGAGAGGAGGAAAAGATGGAAACGGAAGACAACCTAGGTCAAGGGAAGCCCAGAGGCTAAACAAGATCACAAGGTTGTCAGAAGGGGAAATTGGCTGTACCCAGCAATGTGATTGTCAGTGTGGATAACCCCACACAGATAGTTCCATCTGCAAACAATATTGATTAAATGAGTATGAAGCTAGAGTTTGCCAATGTCCGAGGTTTGGGGGAACTTAAACAAAGACAGAGGCTTACATATAGACTATTACAACATGATATCAATATAGGAGTATTC
>QTSX02000471.1:0-17231 GCA_014839935.2 Entomophthora muscae
GTGTTTTAAGCTTTCTGAATAATTTGATTAAGTTATAAAATAATAAATCTGGCGCTTAGGCATAACAAGAAAAATAATGACCCATTTCTTTGTCAAATAAAAATATATTAAATATAATATAAAAATGCTCCCTGCCAGGTTCGAACTGGCGACCTTCAGATTATGAGACTAACGCGCTGCCAGCTGCGCTAAGGAAGCTTTTATTGTCACAATTGCATGGTAAATATTAAAACTTATACATAAAATAATATATAATCAAAAACACTCCTACATTTCTAAAAAGTTGCAGATAGAAAAAAATAATAAAGGTCCAAATCAACTAATATATATAAACCTTTTTAAACTAGTCAGAAGATGATGTAATACAGGGTTCCGATCACAAATATCTTATATATATATTTTTTAAGAAATAAGTAAAATTTTATACACTTTTTAATATATTTTGGATCTTTTAAAACTACCATCTGCTATACACTTAGTATAAAAATAAAAAAAACAAAAAAACTAAAAATAAAATAATAAATATGTCTTTTTATAACATGACACCTAATCTACTGATGTTGACAGTGTAGGATCCTCTTGACTGTCAGGGAACCAACCCTGAGCTGCCAGAATGGTAGGTGTCTAGGAACTGGTAAGTTGCAGGCAAAGTGGGCAAGGCCCACCAGAGGATTTTTGCTAACTTAATAAGGTAGGAGATTGATTTTGCCACCCAGGACCACAGGCCAGAGGTTGGAATGATACTGTCAATCATCCTGGTGAAGGTGATCTACACAATCATAAATAGCTTGTTGGTATGGTCCATGTGGAGCTTGGCGGCAGATATAGGCATTGGTTTGGGGGTGAAAGTCTGCTACATATCTAATTGATAGGAAGGAAAAAGTAGTATTTATCTCTGATTAGATGGGGCTTGGTAACATATCAAGGGCTTTTCCTGTTGTATCTAGTTAGCACTTTAGATTAGGCCAAGAGATCCTGCACTAATATCTCGTCAGAGGTGTAATCTCTATACTCAGGCTTCTCGGAGTACAATGTAAAATAAACATGACCAAATGAAGCACCTGTCAGACAATAGGTAGCTGACAGGGCAGCAGGGAGATCAGATCAATTTGAGCTTAACTGGCAGGTGACTAAGATAAAGGTTATGAGATATTGGGTTTCCCAAATATTACCATATTTTATTTAAAAATAAGATGAGAATATGTCTTGGCCTGGCAGATACTTATACCACTATGCCAGGCCTCATTGTCTGGTTGGGTTTCTTGAGCTCAGGCAGGATGTCATCAGGACTCTAGAGGAGGCAGGGTGGCATCAGGCATGGGCAGGTCACCATTGGCCATCTCTGAAGAATAAACCTTCAAACCCTTTTGTTTGACAGCTTGATAATTGATGTTGGGCAGGTATTCAGAACCAGCACCATTTTCTAGACTTTGGGCAGGTTTGGGGCAAATATCATTGGTGGACTTGCTTATTTTTCCAAGCAACCTGCCAGTGTCATGTGTTGGTATCTCAGGAAAACTTCCAGCATCTGGAGCAGGTGGGTTTACATGGGCAAGTATTACTTAGGACAGGAACAGGTTTAGAAGATTCTTTATTGGCAGGACTGCTGAGTTTGCTGCCCAAATTGCCAGTATTGCAAGTTGTCACATTGGGGAAACTTCTATAGTCAGACACAGGCAGGTTGCTTGAAAAATCCTGTGATGCTGGCAAGAATTCTGATCCTGGTAGGTTGATATTGACTTTTATTTTAGGCTCACTATTGATGGGATACAGGCAGCCAAGCTCTTGGTCTTCTGAACTGGCAGGCCACAAAGAGTTTGGCTCAGGGTTTGAAACCAGTTCCATAACTTGGGTTTTGGGTAAGGAGAAATTGCCATTCCTGACACTGACATGCAATTACATTGTGATCTATGCTGAGTTGATATGTTTAGCTCTTAAATTGAGTTTGAAGCTTTTTTAAAGTAGATTTTATATTAATTTGATTTTTATTAAAATCAGAGTCTTTTAATTCATGTAAAAACCTGTTTAGTCAGATGCAAATTGTCTCCACTTGTTTGTTTTGTACTCACAGTCTAGTGAACCAATCTCAATGCTTGATCACATTTTTGAAAGCCTGAAATGAGAATATTCATACTAAGCTATAATGGGCATCATTTAATAATGAAATAGATTTTTTCTGACAAGTTTTCTTCTTAATTATCCCTTTTTCTCTCAACTTCAAACACTAAGTGTATAAATTCTCTTATTCTCTCTCTACTCTCATATTCTGACATTCTTTTTCCTGGCTCCTCAAATAAATATGTTTATTCAAATCTATTTGCTCAACTATTAAATTAGTTTTAATAGCTCTGACACTAAACAAAAAACTCATTTGTAAGTGAGAGCATCTGAGATTTAAGTGAAAACAACTGAGATTTAAATGAAATCAACTCAGATGCAAACAAAATTAAAATCAATTAATTTATATTGATTATCAATAGATTTGAGTTCACTTATATTTTTTTTCTTCTGAGTTAATTTCATTTAAATATCAGGTGTTTTCACCTAAAACTCAGTTTTTGCTTACAGATGAGTTTTTCTTAGCACCAGAGCTTTAAAACCTACTGTATCTTGTTTTACTTTTATATTTTCCTGTCCTGGATGAATAATCCTGAGTCACTTGAGGGTGGTCTTAAGACTGGAAATATTAATGGCCTTGCTTTAATCAATAATGCAGTTTTTCAGATCTGAAAGTCAGAAACCCACCTTGTGAGATGCATCCTGCTAATACAGACTATCACTTCCAAGATATTAAGACCTGTACCAATAAAGCCTACAGAAATAGAGAATATTATCATATGAAATAGTTCATCAATCTTCTGATAGTGATCAAGTAGAGGGTTAAATAATCCTAAAAAGTAATACACCACCAGATATAAAAGCAGGGATGCAGTAGCAAGTGGATTAAATACTTGGGATTAATAAAAAAAGAATGAGATTTGAGGCAAAATTAATCTTCTCTTTGATAAGAAGATTCTCAGAAGGAATAGGAGTGGTGTACCATTGACCGGAAATAATATGACTTCCATCTTGGTCAGCATATATAGAGGCTTTGGTGCCTGAACCTGCTGTGCCCTGCCCCAAAGAGCAGGCTTTTTAATGATTATATTAAGTTTGAAATTCAATTTGAACTATACTTTATTAGTATTTTTAAATCAAACTTGTTTACCTTTATTCTCACTTGCTTCTGGCTTTGCTTTTCAATTTTGTGTTCTCACGCACAATTTTTTAATGTTATCTTTATAAATTTCTATTATTAAATAGGTTTTTTGCTTTTGGGTTTTGCTGCTTACGCAACCACCAACTTTCACAACCACTGCAGTTGCAGATCTTTGGGTTGTTGCTCCCAAGGCTTATCCTTCTTATTACCATATGTTTCTCCTGGTTCATCACACCAATCTGTTTGGAAAATCCCCTGTTTTTCTCTGCATTTCTTTCCCAGGACTTGGCTTTTTGTGCTTATAAATAAAGACACCAGAAGAGCAAGCTTTTAAGCTGGAATTCTAAGTGGTTTTCCCCAGTCACAATCACAGGTTTTTTCTTCAATCTTTTCATTTTCTTTTCTCAATCTTCAATTTTTAACTTTGAAATTTACTTAGGATCTAAACTCTTTTAAATTTAGGTTTTGAGTAAATTACAAATTTTTTAGGTCTCAATTTGATTCAAGATTTACTAGAGTTTAAAAATCTAATATAATTAGGATAGAGATAGCTAGACAACAAGCAATTAGCTTGTTGTCACCATTTTTTAATATTAGGGATAGTCTAACTACTTTTATGTTAAGATATTCTCACGGGGAATATTCTGATGTAGATATCCCTTTAGTTACCAATAAATCTTTATTCAATACATTATTCTATGTAGTTTGTTTAGGTTTAGTTAACTCAATGCCACCTTTTGTGTCTAACCATAAGTTTTTAGTAGGTCTCCTAAAGGTACTTTTACAAACTGTACCCACTTTACTTTACCTTTTAAACCTAAATCCAAATGCTTTGCACAGTATAGTATATAATCTTGCACCCTATTAGGCAAGACCTTACAGAACCAGGGTCAGTTTCAATAGATACTGAACTCCATACCATCTGCAAAAACAGAAGGAGCACAAACCATTTACACCCAATTATCACCTGGGTGGGAGTTTTGGGTTGTCTAATGAAGCTTAGGTTGACATATTTTTTAATAGAAATAAAGATAATAAAAATTTATAGGTGATTAAATAACTTTATTGTTTGAGCAAGTGTAAAATTTACAATTCTCAAGAATATATAGGGTGAGGAAGTGAGTAGTTGAAAGGAAAAACTCAGTTAAAACAGGTGATAAATTAGAGAAGTTAATCTCAATCACTAACCTGATAAGATAAAAGCTTAAATTGAAACTGTCACAGCCCATACTAGTGTCCAGATGAACTCTCACAGAAGAGGCAGGCTGGGCCTGAAATATCAAGGTAGTTTCTATAATTCCAGAAATTATCTGTCCCAACCAAAAGGCCAAGAAATCAGGAAAAAAGTTAACAAAGTGTACCAAGTTGACAGATTTAAATCAAATTGTTGACTGAAAATGGGTTACTGCTGCTCTGGTTTGTCATCATAATCCAACTATTAAGAGAAAATTGGCACTGATAAATAGACATAATCTGAGGGTCACCTGATACAACCTCATTTATCAGAACAGCAATCAAAAATAAATCACACAAGGGTTTTTGCGTTCTGGGCAAGCTACTCTTTGGAATAATGAGACAGAATAGGAGCCATGGATCCAGGTGGTATTGCTGAGCTGATAATTTTGCTACCTATTGAAAAATTTCCATTGTTTAACTCTGCAGATTTGAGTTCTCCTTAAATACTCTATAAAAGTTAATCATATCCTGGCTTTAATATTTAAAAAATGCATAATGTAGTGGTTCTGCTCCGCTACATCTCCTATAGCTTGATTCTAAATCAAATTGTAACGGGAAAATGAGGTCCTGCTCTTGGTTTTGTGTCATCTATGCCTCCCAATGTTACTCCAATAACCACCAATCTTGGAGTCTTTTATACTAAATCTGAAACTGAGACTGTTCATACTTCCCAATGTCCCAAGTTCTATTCAGAGGATTCTCTAACCTTGTTGCAGGCTATTTATCTATGACTACTTTGATTGGGTTTAATTGTCTTATTAAATCCTAGTGAATCCTTTGAAAAATTTACTAAACAGTATTTAAAGCTTCAGTGGTGGCTAATCATCAACTCTTTATCGATTTGAGTGGCTATTTCCCACCACTTGGAGACCTCTTCATACTACCCAGTAATTTCTGTCACAAGAAAGGCCATGTACACAATGGGGGGCAACCCTGACAAGATAATTGACTGCAGTGGCCCAGGGACACCAACTCCTAGTGTGAGGAACAGCCTTATTGGCTAGCCCCAATACTGTAATGTAGACAAACCCCAGCTTACTAAAGTCCTGAACAGAAAGGGCCTCTGGCAAAGGGGGAGTGGTTGAAATCTCCTCAATAATAGGTGAAAACTGGCCTCTAAGATGGTCAGGAGGGAGATTCAGGTGGTGAGGATGGTAAAACTCCAAGTCAAGAGCAGCAATAAGGCATAATCAAAGGAGTAGGAGCAGAATCAGGAGGATAAGAGAAAGTGTGGGAGTTTTGTTGTGTCAATTCATGTAAAGATGCTATCAGAATAATTATATTGGTGCAAAAATAGACCTCTCCTGCAATTAAATAATGATTTCTTCATATAAAAACATTTATTCAGATGATGTCAACAATGAGAAATGCTTCCCTCCCTTATTGTTTATACATACTGGGGAAATATCAGTCTCTAGTGCCATCAGTTTCCTGGTGGCATTATCTTTAGTGGCATTGTCAGTTTGTTTGGAAAGCTGCACATTGGGGCATAAGGAGGGTGGCATATGGGTTGCTTCCAAACTGTGATAAATTTGGCTGTTATCTGCCAAGATATCACAGCTATTTACAGAGCCTGTGAGGAATCAATTACCAGACTGATTGGTTGATTAATTGCTTGTAAAATTATCTTTTTCTAATATGTTTGGGACCCAGTTTTGCTTATGACATTAATCTTTGGGCTTCATGGCATGTAGGCCTTGCAAACCCCTGGACATTTGAGGTTGTTACAGGGGGTTTTCTCTTCTGGGTGTAAATGGTAAAAGTGCTTTCATAATTTTTGTGGTATTTTAGCAATGTATGCTACCTTATTGTCATGGGAATCCTGGGACCTGACAAAAACATTACAAACTAATAAAACCTCTAACTAATAACCAAAAGCTCACAATAAAAGATATCATTGTTATAAAATAATGGTTTTGGATAATAGGGACCCAAACAGACTGGATTCTGGTTGGCCTATGTCTAAAAAAACAGATGAGAGAAGAAAACAGCTTCAGTTGAACCCTGAACTAGGTTTATTTGCTTTAAAGTGGACTTTTTGATTGCTATAAACTAGAATATGGGTCATTATTTTTATTATTAAGCCAAGATGCCAGCTGAATTATTTTCAGTATAGCTATAGTCATTATAGTTTTTAGAAATTATATCTATAAGCTAAAAAATATATGGCTGGTATAAAAATTAAGGAATTTTTAAGTATTATTATCAAAACATTATTATTAATGTTTATATTTAAAACTTAAACTGTGTCTAACTTTTTTCTGAATTAAAAACATAAAACATATTTATGATGAGTTGCATGAGAGGATAATAGCATTCCCAAAGCTATAAATGCTATTAATCTATCTTTGGCTCATCATAAATATATTTTAGTTTAAATCAGAAAAAAGTTATTGTTTTTGAAAGATTAATAACTCTATTTGAAATGTACCTTCTTTTAATCCGTCCAATTTCATGAACTTGTCCAGCTATAAAGCTAGAGATTTCTGATCTTTTTGTCTCTCTGATGTCATCAGATTCTTTTAAATTATAGTTAGTTTTTTTATATCATGAGACATCTTCAAATGTCAAAGGTGAATAATAAAGTTAATCAGATTTAATGAAATATGAAAGATTTACATGCAAATCTTTGACCTCAAGCTAGTTTTTTCTAGGCCTAGAGCTTCTTTTGTAAATATAAAAAATGATTTTTGGGAAATAATAGATTTTTTATCAAATAATTATACATTCCTTTTCTTTCTTCTTCTTTCCCAATTTTTTTTAAATCCAATATAGTATTAATATAAAGTTCATTTATTTCTGTTTAAAATGTTTTGATAATACACCAAAATGTCCATCAATAATACTTTTTCAATGACACTCTACAAATTTATTAAAGTTTATTGATCCCTTGATAAAATTTAGAATTTTTTAAATAACTAGTATAGAAATTCATATGATATAAAGTGATCTTCATTATCAGTCCAAATTATCACACTTTTTATTCTCTTAAACTGATCCTTTTTAAAAAGTTTTACTAAGCACTGAACTGAGAATAAAAAGCCATGACTTAATATTTCAGATAAAAAATCATGATACTCATACTTAATAACTTCATTCTCTTTATATACAAAAGTAAAACCTAATAAAAATATTAGTTCTTTTCATAAAGACAGTTATTTGTTTCAATTGGTCCTCCTGTTGCAACTAAGCCAATTATAGTTCAGTATTTGGATTGGGGAAGACAACAGTCCAATTAGAAAGGACAAGAATAGCAATAAGATTTTGTTTATTGGAGAATATCATAAATAATATACCATAGTGGGAAGTTACAAGTCCACCAGGGGATAGCACAGTGGCAGGTTTGGCATAAGGTTTGATCCAGGAATAACTTGAGAAAGGGATCAGCATGTCAAATTGGCAACACTCCTAATTAGAAGATAGTGCCCACAATTTGACATTGCGCCCAGATTGATCCATACTGTTTCTCACGTCATGGGGCAACTCATTGAGCGCCCCCTGTGTATTGTGAGATAAAAGCAGGCAGGGAGTAATCTCAGTTGCAACACTCAACCAATTTTAAAGATTTTCTTAAAATCTTTAACTATAACACAGGATTTATGGTCTAATTCACTGATATTGTCAGGGATCCACTCATTGGGGAGTCTCTCTCCAATGGAGTGAAGGAGAGCTCCCAAGTTGAATTTGACTAGAGTGATCCCTACTGGGATACCTATCATTAATATGTGTACAAGGTGACCAAATAAGCAAAATCTCCCCAGGAAGGGAGTGAAATGATTTAAAAGGTAATAGACGCTGGTATATCCCAAGACCAACCAGGGGGCCTTGGGATGGATAATGGGGGGGAATTGAGCAGTTTCTACGTATGGGGCATGACAGCAACATGGTCCAAAACAATACCAAATGGAGTCTTCTGATTTATTGGTTGGAGTGGGTTTGGGGGATTCAAAGTTCACATTAGCCTGGTTAAGCCCAATTAACTAACATAGGGCCCAGATTATAAATATGAGCTTCATGTGGGGACAGGGAATCCTGGGTATCTACTAATCAAATTTAGAGGGGTTTGAAAATATAGATTTATTGAAATGAGGATAGGAATATATACAATGTTGGAGCAATTGGCAAAGGGGAAATTGTTCAGTTTAAATACTGAAGTCAAGTGGAGAAGTGGACATAGTGGTTACCAGGTGATCCTGCAAGAGTAGTTTGGCAAGTATTGCCTTGCAAGACTGCAGCAGCCTGCAGCCTGCAATGCAAGAAGATGTAAGTTGGGTTATTGAGTTGCAGTATTCTACTGTACTATGGTTGCAGATAGTGCTTTGGGCCTGGATGAGTGCTACTTCTCTGGCTTGGTTGCTCCTCATCAAGTGATTGGCTAGGTGGTTCCCCTGAATATTGGTAATTTGATATTAAGCATTTAATTTTAGGCTGATTGGCTGCTTTGGGAGTTTTGGAGCTAATTTTAAACGCTATAGAGTGGATGCTGTCAGATTCATCATCTAGTTCTTGGATTTTTGGTCTTAAAGTAGAGTTTATATTATTGACTTGGTTTGAGCTTTTGCTTTTGTTTTTGCTTTTGATAGCACATTCATTAATTGATTTCAAATGCGGATTCAAATTAATTAATTCAATTAATTCTGTATTATTATTGATTCTCATTTCAGCATTTTAAAATGCATTTTCTGTATCATTCTGTATATCAATTGACCTAGAGTTGGATGGACTGCTTGTGAAAGGGATGAAGTCCCTTACAGATATCTTTATTGTATTGTTCATTTTGATGTTTGTAAAAAATTTCATTCTGACTAATAGCATTTAAGTCTTTTTTATACTATCTGGTACTGATTTATTATTGGCTATCAATTCATTTTTAGCCTTTACTAACAATTTTTATATGGCATAAATTGCACATATCAGTTTGTTTTTTTTGCTTTTTATGAAATTACCTGGAACCAGCTTGTAAAAAGTTGAAATTGAAGACTCATTATTTTGAACCATAGTTTTATAATTTTTTCTGATTTTATTAATGAAAACTTTATTTTAGTTGAATATTCATCTATTTTTTTCAACTTTTTCATAAATTTTGCTAGGACTTTTTTGTGAATTGGCTTGTTGGAAAAAAATTTCAATAGCTTTTTTAAAATTAGTCTTATGTTTTCTTTTCTCACTAGATAAATTTTTATTTATTTTATTTTGTTTATTTAGTGCTGCTTTTTGTATTTTTATTTTTTTAAAGTATGTGTACTAATTTTTTGTCATATTGAACCCAAGAGCTAAAAGCTCTTTTAAAGAATAGTTTGATGTAACCAGGGATCTTAAGGCATGAAGATGCTTGAGAGGAGAGTTTAACATAAGTCCCTTTAGGCTTTTAATAAAGTATCTGCCTTATTACTTTGTATAACAGATAGAAAAAACCTCTTTCCAAATTCTGTTGTGTTCAAAAAATGGCCAATAAATTCATTGAGATTATCACCAGCAACAAAAAGAAATGCTTTCTTAACCATGAAAGCTCTTTCTCTCTTTGTATAGTCACCCAGTAAAAAAAGAGTGTCATTTGTGGAGTGAACTGAACAGATGTTATATTTTGTGTGATGTGAATTGGCAGAGAAAAAGAAAGTTGCTATGGGTGCCTTGGATAATGCCTTTGTCTTGGATGAATCTGGACCTTAGTGTAGGTTAAACAAAGGAAAAAATAGATACTTTTAGCCTTTATACTTAAATTTAGATGATGTAATTCAGAATAAAAATGATGTGATCAAGCTTGCTAAACTAAAATACAATTGATAAATTTACTAAATAGACTTTATTTGAATCATGAAAATCTCTAATCAGCTGATCAACTTTATATCCACAATGTACCCCTGATTTATCTACCTATTTGAATAGACTTTTAGTCTACAAAGTTCATCCCAGCTGTTTGAAACTAATTAAAATAACAAAATAGTAAACAGTTCAATTGAGAACAAACTAGATTTGAGGTTTGAAGCTCAAATACAAAAGTAAAATATTTTCAAAAATCAAAGTTTACTGAAAATAATTTTTTTAAACCATTATAAAATTTTAAATACTTACAGTAGTTTTAAAATCTATGGCAACAACCAAAATACCTCAGATTTAAAAAAATGATTTCAGATTTTAGCAAATTCCAACTATCAGGTTAAAATATACACTCTGTTAACAGGGTTTATTGGTGTTAATGGGCAAAATAGAGTCAACACAGCAACAAAGGGCTCACACACAAAGCAAAACCATTCCAAATACAATCTAAATACATTTATTCACAAACAAAATGATGTGAGTTGACTTTCAGTGTACATATGTTTACTATGTGAATTGCTGACAAAATACACCCAAGCACAGGTGAGTCAAAACTCAAACCAAAAACTAAAACATAATAGCAACTCACTATGTAAAAAAAATCACTCACAAATGTGTGAAAAAAAGAAAAGGAAAAAAAAAAAAAAAAATAGGAAAAAATTAAAATCTAAAAAAAAATAACATTCAAACCAACCCCCAAAAAAAAAAAAAAAAAAAAAGAAAAAAAAAAAAAAAAAAAAAAAAAAAAAAAAAAAAATAAAAGGGAAAAAAAAAAAAGAAAAAAAAAAAAAAATCTATGATTAAAAACCCTAAAAACCAATCCAAAAAAAGTAAAAAAAAATAAATTTTAAAAATCCAAAATTTCTTTGGGAAAGAAAAAACTACAAAGAGAGAGGGGGGGGTAATGTGCAATGGATTATAATCAAGAATGATACCAAGGTATCTAAAATAAGACACAAGATTTGAAACATTAATCTTAAAAATATTGTGTTAGGTGTTTGAATTTGGCATTAAAATCTGGGAAAATGGGTGGAAATTTTTTGGGTATTCTAAAATGGGCATTGTAAAACCAAAAACAACTAATCAAGAAATAAAAAATCTATAATTGGGATATTGGGTGGGAAAAACTCTAATTAAATACCCATATTCAGATAAAAAGCAAAAATTAAAAATCAGGGAGTAACTTAATTGAATTTTATTTAATATTTTATTAAATTTTAAAATGGAAGGAACACAACCACATAGTACCAATGCACCCATTGTGCGCCGCAGTTGCGGTTGCCCCCACAGGTCAAATAACAGAGTTAGTGTAACACAAATGCCTACTTGGGAAGCAGACAGGAGAGGAGAGTTTGATAGTGACGCTGTACTGACACAGCCAGTTCTAGGAGCACAAGCTGCTAGGGTGCGGAGCATCAACCCTAGGGTTCTTAAGCTGACCTGAAAGCCCAACAAGGTCATCACAATCAAGAAAGTTAGAAACAAGGAGATTGAACTTACCTCATATGTGTTTGACGTTGTGTACCGGCAAGATATGGTCCCGTCAGCCATGACTGGAGAAGGTGAAGCCTGTACTTGATACTAGCTACAAGCCCTACATCATTAACAGCAACCAAGAAGACACTGAGGAGCCTGAGTATTTCCAAACCTCAGATGGGCAGCAGGTGCCCAAAAAAGTTGCTGTGTTTTATAACAAAGTGCCTATGCCCTGCATTGTTTCTGAGCCAGCAGATCCAGATTCAACTACACCCACTAAGGCTGCCCGGAAGGCTATTCCTGACATCAAGCACATCATCCTTCTCAAGCTAATGCGGGAATCTGGTGACTACAAGGTGGCTGCAGCTCTTGTTGGGGTGGATCCCAAGTGCGCCTCCAAGACATTCAACACCTTCATTGAGACTGGCCAAGTCCTTGCCGCAGAGAAATCCTTGTGCATTTCCACTATGCTCACCAAGGAGCACAAATGGGCAATCCACCAGCAGATAACCTGGGATTGTAATCTTGAACTGGAAAATATACAGGCCATGGTCAAGTCTACTTTTGGGGTTGAGGCTTCAATTTCCTTTTACTACCATCTGGTAAAGGGAATGTGCTTTTCCTGGAAAAAGCTTGGGGTATCTCTGTACAATTGGAATAGCCCAACCAACATTGAGACCTGGAAAAATTACGCTGAGGCCTACACTGCACTCAAAAACAAAGGGACAGTGAAATTCTACTATATTGACAAATCAGCATTCACCTCATCTATGTGCAATGCATATGGGTATGTCCCAAAAGGCTCCCATGACAGGGTAGCTCAGTGTGCTGCAGTCCGCGCCACAGCCTATTCAATGATGGCTCTCCTTTGTCCAAAGGGGATCAAGATTTATCAAATGATATTGGGTTCTCACAACAGCTGTACCTTCTTGTCATTCCTCCAATTAATCCAGGAGCACATGAGGCACACAAGCCCAATCTTCACCAATGTAATAGTACTGGACAACATCAGTCTCTGCAAGGTGGCAGATATTCTTGCTGAATTTCTATCAATTAACACTAGCATTGCAGTGGGCCCCCAGCAATTGGCCATAGCAAATTTGCGCCTTCTCTTCCTCCCTGCCTATTTGCCCTTCCTAAATCTCATTGAGGAAGACTTTGGGTGGCTCAAGCAAGTTTTCAAGCAAGGGACCCCAACTGGGACCAAGGACCTGTTTGATTTGCTGCAGGCCAGGATCCACACCCTCCCAGCCAAGACTGTGGCCAAATTCTATGGCCATACTGATTCATTTCTCCCTGCGTACCTTGCTCAATAACCAGTCAATTAAAGGCTTAATGTGTCTGACTTTTTTATATTCTCTAATTTACTATTTAAGATTTATTACTTATAATTTTATATTTAGAAGCTTCCAAGCCTGCAATCACATTCAGCAGAACCATCAATGAAGGTTTTTAATTTATTTATTTTATATTAAACTATTTTATTATGGCCTCTGAGGCTATCCCAAACACTTGATACTAGATTATGTGTATATATTTATATCACTCTTGTCAAATAAATATAAAAATGAAATTAAAAAAAGTTAAATGTAAAGTGTACAAGTTAGAAGTAAATTTTATTAACACATATTATTATGCTTTTATAGAGACCTTCTCTGGGATTTTTTTTGCAAACTTTTTTGCTAAAATAAGAATTTGAAAAATTAGTTATTTTAAAAAGTAAAATTTAAAAGTGTAGCTTATATTGAGAAATGAGATTTTTATTGATGGCACCTATAGTGGGTTCTTTGGTATGTACCCACCCAGCAATGGAGGTGGTGCACAACTGCCACTGCTACACTGTAGACAGTGAATACACCCTGATTGAAATATTCTTGGCAGCTAGTAAAAGGGAGTATGGTGAGATGGGAGTGAAGCAGCAGCTTTTCAGGTGGGGCCGCAAACCCGTAAATACCAGCCAGGACCAGGGCGTCCTGGATTGCATAGTCCACTGAGTTATAGCCCGGGGGGACCTTCTTGTTGTCCAGGGAGAGCCTGGCCTTGTCAATCCCAAGGAGGACCCTGTCCAGGTCCTCAACATTAGCCCCTATCCCAAAGTAGAACAGGAACCCCAGGTAAACCACCAGATGAAGCCTTTGCCCAGCAAAGGCTTCAGTAAACTCACACAATTTATTAAACACAGCACTAATTTTTTCTTATGCTTTGTCTTCAAGAAGGTCAGCTCCATAGCTGCAGGAGCTCCCATCTTGTTGGCACTCCAAGCCAGCCCATAGTCCACCAGGAGGATTTTAGTCTTATTTGTGGCTGTTGCATCTGCAACAGCCAATTTTCCCACTGCACACCCAAAGTTCTCAAGGAGGTAGGACAGGGTGTGCTCCACCGGGAAGCAGAAGCAGGCAGCCGCATGGGCCCAGCCCATCTCTGGTATGTTCTTTAATGGGAGCGTTGCCAGGACATCCCAAACAAGCTCAATGAAGTTTACACAGTAAACTACACTGAGAACCACTGGGTCAAGGTGGACCAGTTGGGCATCCTTGTAGGCAGTAACTGCCCACTCAGATGCCCCCTTGCCATGTATCAGCCCAGCTAACACCTCCCAGGACATTGGAAAGGTACCATGGATTCTGTCTTTGAGCTCCCACAAGACAGGGGGACAGAAACATCTGCTTGGCCATGTGAGTGGAATAATTGGCATAAAAGGAGGTGGGAACAAAGGGAGCCAGGACCTGGCGTTTTTTGTTGTCTATGTTTTCTAAAAAAAACAGGTGAGTATTTACAAATTTTTATTAATTTTTTTAGATTACCTTCTCAGATTTCCTCCTTGCCCACAGCCTTGGCCAGCTTGGCCATCTTTGGTGCAACCAGCTGTGCAGGCATCTCAGTGTCCTCCTTGCAGGCCCTCTTAGTTGGTTTAAGATGTTCATACATCTCAGGGTCATTGGTCCAGACAGACAGCGCAGAAAGGGCGTAGGACTTGAATTGCAAGCCCTTGACCACCATTTTTTGAATGTTGAGCAGGCGCTCAATGGTCTTATCTGATGTGTCAGGCATTTTGATCATTAATGCCTTGGCTATTACCCTGTCAATTTTCTTGCCTTTGAGGACAGCAGACTTTACTTTTTCTTTGACCTTGTGGTCAATTTCCTTGATTTCAGCAATTGCTGAGTCAAGGTCTTTTAGTAGCTTTTTGAGTTCTCTCATTGATTTTTTTGCTAACCTTTCCATATGTTTTTATAGCCTTCATCTCAATAAACTCTATGTTATTCTGATATAATTGCCTCTTTTTATCCCTGTTTGTTTTCCCATTTACTACAATATCTCATCTTTTCACCCATTGTGTATATGTTTTACGCTTATCTCAAAATGTGTTGGTTGCTTTGTGTCAGCATTGTTTCCTTAATTGCCATATTATTTTTAGTACCCAAATACAGCCCCCTGTGAAAATATTAACAACCATTTGGTGATCAGCTAAATTTGAATTAGAAAATTATAGGTTAATTGTGTTTAGATAAAGTTGTCACTGATTCAAATTCAAAACCTTAATGATAAACTTTAAGCCAATCAGGAGCCAGGTGATAAAGTGATTGTTATGACATAAAGGGTCACCGGGAGTGCACAAAATCTGATTGGATGGGTGCTCGCATTGCGTGTGGCAAGTGTGGTGGACTGCCCAACAGCGCTGGGACCTACCACACAACCCACACGCAAGCACAAGGAAAAACACCACAACATATTAATTACGCACAACACCAAAGATATTGAATGACCCTTATCACACAACCTCCACCTGGCTCATGATTGGCTTAAATTTTATCATTAAGGTTTTGAATTTAGATCAGCAACAACTTTATCTAAAAACAGTTAACACTATAATTTTCTATTTCAAATTTAGCTGATCCCCAAATTGTTTTTAATATTTTCACAAGAGGCTGTGTTTAGGTGCTAAAAATAACTGTGTTCTGGATCTAGATACACAACATAGTAAACATATAATTTTATAGAAATAAACTGAACATAAAGAATAAAACCAACTATAAACAAAGAGAAAATAAACAATTGAAACTCAGAATAAAGATAATATAAATAGAAGATGTTTGGCAACAGGGAGTTTATTAGGGGACAGGGGAAGAGTGATGCCTAATAGGCAGGATATTGTGGGAAGGAAGGTGTAGAGCCAGTGTTGGCCTGGGGGGTCTGTGATTGGGTGGGTGGGGCTGGCATGTGGGTGGTGGCGGGGGTAGAGGCAGGAGGATTAATTTTGATGTCTGCCATATGCCGCTTGTTGTATTCCTCATCATTCATTGCCTTGATTGGCTGATACATGGCTGTGGCACGGGTTGGGAGGCGCTTATTATTGTGTGATTGGTTGCCCATGTTCATATGGAAAACTATTTGAGCAAACAAGTCAGCCATCATTTGGCAACCAAAGAGAGACTTGTGATCAAGGACACCAAGATAGAGGTCATTGAACGCCTGGAGGCGGCGCTGCCAGACTGTGTCTCCAATATCAGATAGCACTACATTGACCAGATGGATATCTGCATGACAGGCGGGGTAGACTGAGGCCTGGTGCCCGTGTCCCTGGATGGCCTCAAGGGTGGTGGAGCTACTTTCTATCTGGTGGCTCAAAAAACCCAGTGTTTGGAATTCAAGCTATCCCAGGAGTCAAGCAATTCACTGAGGATGTGGCCGTACTTGTAGTCATCAGTGAAATCTGGGTTTGTCTGATATTAGACAAAACCCTTGACCAAAACAGCCAGAAACACACCAATGAACATCCCCTTCTTGACCTTCTTCCTCCCTTTTTGGGTGGCAGCTCTTCCTTGCTTGCCAAAATTATCAAAAGCTATGGGTAGCTTATAGTAGGAGATGAACATGATGTCATCTGATAGACTTGTCAAGCATTGAACCAGGGTGGATTTGATGGCCTGATCATATGGGGAATCATCAGCGCCATCCCATTGGTTGCTGGCAACATTGGTAAGTACCTGGACTAAAACCGCCTTTCCATACATCCAGAGCTGCACCATGCCCTCAGACACCCAAATGCCATGGTGCACAAGTTGTTTGCAGACCTGGGTCAGGGGAAGCTTGGGGCCCTGCTGCAGGAGATTGAGTATTATTGGGTACACCTTGGTGATCTGGGAGTTGACCTGCTTCTTTGGCTTCTTGGCCATCCCAATCAGATTTCCCTTATTCATTAAATTATCAAATTCCTGCATTATGATGGCTTGGGTAAATTGCAATTGTCAAAACCGCAGACTCAACCCGTCAGCAAGGTTCTAACCAAGCAGATTTGTGACCCGCAATCCAATTATCCAGTCACTCAAAGCCAGACTAGGAAGTCAACTCAAATTACCAAATCCAACAACATGAACAGATGATGGTCCTTTATGGTGGATACCTTGTTTTGGCGCTTGACTCATTACCAGGATCAAGCCACCTCCCTCTTCCATCCAGCCGTGTGATCACCAATCATGTTCCTGTTATCCTGGATTCACAT
>QTSX02000472.1:0-17117 GCA_014839935.2 Entomophthora muscae
AAGGAAGAGCAAGCCATCCTAATAGGGTTTACCAGATTTAACAATATCCTTGTCTGCATTAAGCAGTTCAATTACCTCACCACAAGAGGAACTTTGAACAAATAGCCACACCAGAAACATATAAAGCTTAATGTGATATTTTGACAACTTTTTTCAGAAGAAATCAGTACCTTTGTAAACCTCTTCCAGTAAAAGGCACTTTCAGAATCAACACCCAAATCAAATATGAGCTAATTGATACCCTCAACACCTCTGGCCTAGTAAAGCTTCACTCATAGTCACTGATATTACCACTAAGTTTGTGAGAGATTAGTTTAAAGCCAAACCAACTGTCAAGATTTTGGTTCTTGATAGATCAATATTTATTGGGTACACTTTAATGAATTGAACTTGTGAAAATTGAAGATATTCAGATCAAACAATAAAAAAATGAATTGACAGCCAAATCAAAAGACTAATAGAGACGTTGAAATTGAAAATGTCTAGATTGAAATCAAATTGGATAATGTTATATTATGAAAGAAATATCTTATTTTAGGGGGGAATTCATCCTGGAATTAAATAAAACTTTAGAGCAAATATTGATATACCCTACATAATAATTTTATATTATGATATTTAAAGTTTTACTATTTATAACAAGATAAGTTGGAGAATTAAAAAAGCCAAAATAGTACATTAAGATCAAAACTTAATACAACAAATAATAGAATATTAAAAAAATTGTATATATTATTCTAAAAACAATTTATGAATTAAAGTAAAAATTAATATATGATGAGATCAGTCAGAATCAATTGAGCTTTTTATTTATTTATATTATTCATATAAATTAGATACAATATAATATTTTTGCATTGTTTAAAAAGTATATTTTAGATAAGAGCCTTTAACATTTGTTGAGACTTGTTTAAGTTATTGAATTGGTTAGGTAGAAGGTTAATTTTAGGGCTTAATTTCAAATTTACATTATTAAAAATCATTTGATATAACAAAGGTTTAATTTTTAATTTATTGTGATTTCAAAGTGATCAATTTTCCGAGATTTTATTTTACAATTATAATTCAATCAGACTAATAAACTTTATTTTAATTCTTTTTTAGCTAACTGTGGGCTATTTCAGCCAATTTGCATGGTGTTCAATTTTTGATTTTCTTAACATATAAGTTATTAATTACAATTAGCTATCAATGATTTAGTTTATTTAAGTCTTAGTTTTGAGCCCCAGTAAAAACTAGCACCCAAATTGAAAATATTTTGATTTGGGTACCTTTGTCTTTGAGAAATCTTCTTTATTCAAGTGTACCCTTTGATTATATGGTGTTATTACATTCTACTGTAGATATATCTGTATGATAGCATTTAGTTACCAGGCATTGTTTGGGGGTAGAACTTCTTATGCCAGTTTTGTACCCGCTGAGTATGCAAGGGATTATAATTAAAGGGCTCTTCATGTTTACTGATCAGGGGCCAGAGGTCTAACACATATTGATAATTTAAAGAATATTCCATGAGCTACTGACAAGAAGAGTTCTAGTACTCATATTAGGCCTATTAAAAAGAGGTTAGTAATGAAATAGGGTAAATTATTAGGCACTTCAATAGTTTATTAAAGGGCATTTTATAGAGCTTGATGTGAATTCCTGGGTACTCAATGTAGGGCACATTTTCTTATCCTCATTAATTCATAATTGTTGGAGTGTCAGCAGTGGAACTAATCGAGTGTTCTATTCATAGCACATCATTTCCATTTAAGCAAGTCACAACTTATTGGTTTGGTTAATCAAAGTATCACTGGCATGACAACAATGTGATTTGATGTGACTCTTCTAATTCTCAATTAAATAACTAGGTCTTGGTTATAGAAATATCAATTATATTTTAATGAGACCCTGGTGGGCTTCTAGTGTTATCTTGGGATAAGACAGCCTATCATAGGTCAGTTGATTAAATTGTAACTCAGCATTTTTTCAACTGCCTGATTTTTCTTTAGGCCATAGGGTGATGTCAAAATCTTTTAGATTAAATTAGGCCCTATTATGAAGCCTCTCGTGGTAGTAAAATTAATAATAGAGAACCCACTAATCAAGGTATATTATTGTACTTCAGGCGAGTCTCACAATATCCCCCATCTCCCCACTTTCTTTCCTTAATAAAGCCAAGTTAGTATCAAAAAAGGTATATTATTGTAATTTTTACAGCAGTTGAGATAGCAACATCAAATTCAGATTAAAGCAAAGTGAAGTTGCACACAAAAAACATACGTGATGCAGATTCTATTGTTAATTAATATGTATTATTTTTTTTTATTTTTTGTGTGACTTCATTTTATTTTAATCTGAGTTTGATACATTCATTAAAACAGCTTCAAAAACTATTATATTACTTCCCAAGGCAAGGCTCAGTCAAACTGATTGAATGCCGAATCCCCGACACCAACTGAAAAAAAACTGGAAATTTTCAAAGCTTTTTTGTAGACAAGCTCTTCTTCAAAGACAAATATATCATGATTTTGAAGGAGCTAAAAGACTTGCAATCCAAGGATTTTTAGATGGCTGATTTATAGCCTGTAGGAAGTTTTATGACAGATTGAAAGTCATATAAGCTTGAGTGCCCATCTACCCACAAAAATTCTATAATAGTCTCCACTCCTAAATTATGTGACAGTGTGTCAAATTATTTTAATAATCTTCAAAAGATCAATAAGAAGGGAAACAGACAGTTTAAAAAACAGGCATACTATACAAAATACTAAGTATTAAGATAATACTACAACTAAAAAGATCCAGTGGCCTAAAAAGCAGTCACCCTTCCCAACAGCCCTAATTCAAAAGAATTTCTCAAACTTTCCATGTCAATAATATGTATAGAAACTAAGATAATCATAAAGCAAGACAAGAGCAGGGGAGTTTGTCATGAATGTCAATTCTTCCAAAAAAGAGACCAAACTTCCCTTAAAAGAATCAAACCTGGAACCCTCCTCTGATGAATCCATGGATCCCACAGGCGCTTGGACTGCCTGCCTATTTTTGTGGCTAGCCAATGATTGAACAGAGCCAGATAGCAGTCCAAAATTGATTAATAATGATGGTTTGTAGATGGACCTTACTTATGACCCACAAACTGCAAGAAAGAACCATGAGTTAGCAATTAATGTACACCAATCTAGACTGCTGAAGGCACTTAACCAACATACTGCCACTTGCGTCATAGCTGACAGGCTATCAGAAAAGGGAATTGTTGTTCAGACTGAAGGGTCACATTCAAAAACTGTTGCTGATAAATTGGAAAAATTTGGGACTTCCTGGCTGGAGTTTTTATGGTCAGCCAATGGTCAAGGGGCAAAAGAAGAATTTCCCCAACTCACTAAGTTAAAGACATCCCAGCTGGCACCTGCCAATGAAACAAAGCCGCAAATGACAGGAACATGATGGGAAATAATGAAGCCAATTTTGGACTGTCAACTTTCTGTCAGAACAAAATCATTTCACTAGAGAAAGTAGTGTATCATGGGGAGCATCAGAGTCTGGAACTCCTGGATTGGATAAACTGAGCAAAACTCAGTTAGCATGTGATAAGAGTAAGGTAGAAACTCAGCAGCAGAGTATTATTTAAACCCAGAACTTGCCTGTAAAAATGGCGTTATCATTCTTAAATAAATAAGATAAAAATACCTTGTTTCTACCATTTTATTAAATACTTAGTTTTAATTTTTTTACTTCACTACTTTTCCAACAGAAAATCTGGCCCACTTATATGAAGAAGTCCGTTAAACCCAGTCCATATTTTATGTCCACCAGGTGCACCATATGTCCTGGTACACTTCTCAAAATACTGTCTCAAACCAGAATACAATGAGTTCACCTTGGATCACATACTCTACTTTGACCCTGTGACTAGACAGAGAACCCCAAGAACAGCTTTTCACAAAGAAGTTTGTTATACACACCCCACTGTGCTATTCTGTAAAATATACAATCACTTTCTAGCCTTTCATATTGATAAAGTGGACTCTCCCATACCCAAATCTAAATGCTTGACCCCCCAGGCCCAAACCAGCACCTCCCTCTGCCAAATAATATGCAGGCATAGCCTAAATCACCCTGGTTAGATTAGTCAACACTGTGGTTCCCTCCACTGGATCCTGGGCCATGGTAGGCGGCTCAGAATATTATCTCATCAAGTTATCATCCCTCCTATGATGGGTCTTACTCTCCTCCCAACAACCTAAGTTGGCAGCTTAAACCAACAGGTCCTCTACATGAATGTGTTATCCTTACAGAGTGTTTTATTAAACTACTCTATCTCATATAATAAGACTTATGCACATAAATGATATAATGATGTAAATTTAGTATAGTGATTCAAATAAACAAAGATGGTATCATCCTGCTTGCTTCCCAATCTATAAATGAACTGTGTAATTAACCTTTCTGTTTTTGAAATCACCATATCACAGCATTATTTAGTACATTAGTTTTAAAAAAGCTATGTCACCAAAAAATAACTCATCTGTAAACAGAATCAAATCAGATGCAAAAAAATCAACACATCTCAGAAAAAAATAGAAGCAAACAAAAACATATTTTTAATTGATATAAATTCATTGACTTTAATTTTGTTTACATATTAGTTTATTTTTTAAAGACAAGTTGTTTTTGCTTAGATATGATGTTTTTCTTAGAGACATAGCTTTTAAAACTAATGCACTGGAGGAGATAAGTACATACTTGATAAAAAATTTGCCCTTGTAAAGCTGCCTACCTTTAAAAGAAACATGATTTTTAAATCCAGATAATCAACCATCTTGGAATTTTAAATCAGGAAAATCTCTCATCAAATTTGATTTTGGATTTCTAAAATTTGCTTTTATTTGGTTAGCTTAGTGGCTTTTGATATTTAACATCCAAATTAATCTAAATATATATTTGATAGCTCTCATGTTTACCTTTACCATCAAAAAAAATTTTATTTTGTGTTTCTATTTGATCTATCAATTTTTGGAGCTGGAGCTGTTCATATTTCATTAAAATGCTGTTATAGAATGTTCATATTCTTAATAAAAAAGCAAGCCCTGCTACATATTCTTTTTCCCATTCTGTATTATATAAAAAGCTAAAGAGACCTTATATTTTTTAAAGTTCCCAAGATTATTACCCCTTGCTGCTCTTTATATGAAAATAATAACCAATTCCTTTCCAAAAAATAATCAACATATCATAGTGCTGCCCTGTCTTCTATTCCAAAGGCAAATATGACACAAAAATATAAAACAAATAATATTTAGAAGAAATTAGAGACACAAAAATGAAAAGATAATTAAGCACATTTTTGCCACAAATAGAAGATATTTAGACCATCATGAGTGGTACCATAATAAATTTAATAAACTGTTTTGGAACTGGTATTAGACTGAATTGGAAAGACAAAACTTTACAGTGACTCAGAAAGCACCACACTCACCATTTATTGTGAATATTTTCATCAATAGTTTTGTAAATGTGCTTTATTAGAAGAGTTACAAGGGTAAAATGTTAAAAACTAGATAATATCTTTATTGGGATGTGTGATATTATATAGTATTTTTAAATCATTAATATGAACAAGATTGAGACAATCCCTCAATTTGATTGATTAAAGGGTGACTTTACTTCTGATATTGAATCAAGAACTAAATTTAGTTGCCCACTGGTTTGCAGTTGTTGGTGGTTCTTGTTGCCTTTTTTGGGATTTTGAGTTGAATTCTGCATTTGGCTTTGAGTGATGGGGAAGTCAGTTTCAGTGAAATGGGGTCTCTTGTGTGAAAATTTGCTGTGGGGTTGACCCTGCTGTTTTGACACTATGCTTATCCCACATACTTTGATAAAATTATGAAAGATATTAGAAAATTAAGAGACAAAGCCTAAAAAATTAAATGTGTAATATTAATTTATAAGATAGTATTGAAACTGCATGTTAGACCCCCTGGAAAGGCTCAGAGTCAGTAAAGAGGCATATGGCTCAACTCAACACACATAAAGCCCAAAGTCAGGATAAATCAAACCAATTATACCATTCAAGAAGCAATATTTACATATGTCTATATATATATTGCAGCTCAATTCATAGGAATATAATTTTATTTATAATTATTCCTATCCCCCCTAAAAGCCATAGAAATTACTATGTTATCATCTTTTATAAAATAAAGGTATTATCTAGTAAAATATTTTTTACTCTTTCCTTTAACTCTGCTAAAAAATTACTGTTAAAATATGATTTAATATAAGCATACTTAATAGTATCCACCTGACTCAGATAAATGAATCACTATCAAAAAATAATAATTTTAAAAATATTGTTAATCTTAAACAATTATCAATCACATTCCTAGAAAACATAATCAATAATAATAATTCATATATTTAACTTAATGCAATTAAGTAAAATCTAATTATATTCCTAAATTATTTAAGCTTTTCTTCTTAACCATAACAGTATCAGACTTTGAAAAATAAACACTCCCTTCTTAACTCCCCTTTTTAAAGCCTATCTTTTATTTATATCTTAGTTTAATAACTAAGAAATCCCTAATAAAACTTATTTATACTCCTGCTTTGATATTGATAGCAGTGTTTCTGTGAGAATCTACACAAAATACTTGGATAAAATTTTTATGTTGATATTATAAAGAAGTGGGTACATTCCATTTCTTCTAAAAATTGCCTACAAGTCAATATTTTTGGGTGTTATGTTGATGGTGCAGATATCCCCCAAAATGGTGTTATTCAATGGCTTCCTTGTTCCTGAGAAAATTTTCAATAAATTGAATATTGTACAACTTACATCTGTAAATCAGCCTGAGTTTTTCACAGATAATGACAAGACACCTTAAAGAAGGGTAGCCTGGGAAATATTAATTATGAACTTGATGATAGCACTTCAAGCTGGATTGAGGATACCAAAATCCTTCTAAGCTTATATAAAGTGATCAATAATTTTCAGTTGGATGAGGTGGCATCTTCTCTTAAACAGTGTTCTGTATCTTAAACTCACAAGTTCTTTCATGAGAATTTTGATCTACTTTAGATTGACTTCAAGAATGCTGTGAAGCAATTAAATCATGAGATTTCTCATATGAAAGTTGTATATGAGCTCATCAATATTGATAATTTGGGATCATTGATAGAGTAAATTGGGAAGTAAATGCTCATCTGCCAGAGGGCATCACCTACCTTGGATCTGAAAGGTGCTTTTTGATTACAGCTATTTATGCATAAAATGAATATTTTTTCTACATAAGTTAATAGAAATGTCTCACTGTTTCTCATTATCTAGTACTTATAATGAAGCTTACGCTTCTGAAGAAAATTATAAGCAGCAGACAGATCTTATCAGTCCTCTAGACCAGAGCAATATGATAAAAGGGGAGATGGCTTAATTCTCAGTGTAAAAACAGTGATAAGGAAAATCTTAAAGATGGAAAAATGAAATGTTCTAGTCTAAGTTTTTTTCCCAAAAATGTCAAAAAAACATCTCTTTTCTCTCTTGATATTCAAGATACTTCTCAGTAGTTGATAAAGGACTACTTTAAAGTTATGCCTCTACTTCAGGCCTCCACTTTAATACTCACCAAATACTTGGGGATCTTTACCAAAATGTGTCTGGATATTCTTCAAAGATTAGCTGAAAAAACCTAAAAAAATTCCTCACACTAATGCTTGTCAAAGCACTCAAAAGATGCCACCACCCAACCCACCCAAGAGAAACCCCTGGTCAAAAAGCCATTTGTAATTGAGAGCAACTAAGAGCAGTATTATGTGCATCCAAGATAGCTTCCTTAAATTTTAGTTGAGCTGGTTTACCTTTCAAATTTTTCATTCATTTTTTTAAAAATTCCCTGCCTCAGGAATTTCACCCATGGCTTCACCTTATTAGTTGATCACCCTTGATTTACTCTAACTTTTACTCCAACTTTATTCCCTCCCTTAAATGAAAACAAGATCTTTAAAAAACTCTTGCTTCATTACTCTCTAATATAACAAAGATTAAAGTTTATTAGTACCATCTAACCATTAAACTTTACCTGTTGCAATTGGGCCTCAGTTATTCTCCCCTTTTAGTTTCTGTAATTGTTGGTGATAACCTTTGGTTGATGCCAAGATCATAATATTAGACATAGTTGAGAGCAAGATTTTTTTGTAATCTGCTCATCAATTCTTATAATCACATAGCCTAGTAGGGAAGGAGCCTGATGCTCCATCATTCATTGAAAATCTTTCTGTGCAATATAGAAAATGTGACGCTTTTTTATTTTTTTGCTCAAGGTTTTTCAGAGGATCTGTTGCTTATGACTATATAGTATGACCAAAATAAAATTCCAATTTATATTTTTCCCTATAAAGTGAGTAGTTATTTGCTGCTTGTTGACTCTGACGCTGATAAGTCTATAGTGGCAAAACAATTTGTAGATGAGTATCATCTACTCACATTAAAATCCAATATAAGGGATGTTAAACTTGTTAAAAAGAGCTGTGTTCAGATCAATTTTGAGACATTTTCATTTTATATTTGTCTTAAATGTATTAATTTCACTATTTCAGGATGATGGGATACACCATCTAGAAACCTTATATCAAATTTCTGGCTAAACCATGCTGGATAACTTGAAATATTAATAAAAGCCCAGAAAATTTCAACATAATAAAAACATATGGCTAGAATCAAACTCAATTAAATCCTCCAAAACTTCAATACAAACATGGAGTATACTAAATCAACTGTATTACACAAAGCTCCAAATTAAACACACCCCAAAACTGTGATATTTCTTTATTAAAATTTGACCCTATATTAAATATGTATACTAAAAATAAATTAAAAATCAAATATTTGAAAGAAAGAAATTTATTGTTAAAGAAAGTAGATAAGGCTTTGGCTCTAGGAGGTTTGGCAATGCATTTGAGATGAATAAGGCTGTCTTCTCTGTGTAATAGGCCAAACCTCCTTAGTAACACTTGCAAACTCGACCTGTTGGCCAGCATGCTTGAATACAGCAGATTTTCTTTTGATAGTCTGTGTGTATAGCTGGTCCTTGTAGTCATGCTGAATCTTTAGCTTGTTGATGATCACATTAAACATGGGCTTTTTTACCTTTATCTGGCAGAAAATTGATTATGCCAACCTTTAAGTGATGAGGTAGTCTTAGTGACGCCTTCTTTAACCTTCTTATAGAAGTTCCAATTAATAGAGTGACTACTATTGCAGATGCGGCAATGAACCTGGAATACACCCACCCACTGGTGCTCAAAGTACTAGATGGAGGGATAAAATGCTTCTTGGTGCTTAATAATGTAATTATCTTTGAGCAGCTTGTCATATAAAAGGTTAATATCTTCCTTTCTGATCATGGCCAGAGCAGCAAAGCAATTGAAGATATTTTTGGCCTCTTTTATACCATCCTTAAATACCAGCTTATTAAGGGATGGGTTTTTCATCAGGTTCTTGCACAGAGCCTGGCAGTAATGGAAGAAAAAGCCTTGGAGGCTGCTCCTAAATACCTTGATAAAGGTGTTGGCCTGTGCATCCTCAAAGTCAACCATCAGAGTTGAATGATAGGGAAGAGACCCTGGCACTTTTTTGGTTGTGGCCTGTTCCTGGGTGGTCACTGGGTTGAGTATCTTCTTCTTGTAGTCCCTCTTTTAAGTTGGCTCTTCATCAAGAATGGGCAAGATGGCATCCAGTTTTTGCTTAAGTATATCCAAAGCATGAATGTAAGTCTCCTCCCTTTTATTAGGGAGGAAGAAGATGGCAAAGGGAATGATTTTATAATTGACCTGACCATGAATGGCTTAAATCTGGTAAAATAACTTTGGACACAAGGCAAAAGTCCCACTGGAAAAAGGTAATGCATTTTGGAAGGCATATAAGATCCTCTTGTGTGGAAAAGCCCAAAATACAGTTTGATGAGCTTTGCCCATCATTGTGCAGTAAAAACGGCTTTCTGAGCATGATAGTCTTCTGGTCTTCTGAAAGTACAAGCTTGTTGATATTTCTAGCACAGACATCAATATTGGCCTCAATTAATTGTTGATCAGTCACATACTGTTGGAGTTTGGTCTTCTCTCTAACTTCCTATCTCTGATTTACATTTAGATGGAGGAGGACATGAGTGAACAACCCAGATGAAGTCATGTTTTTGTTTAATAAAATGGCTTGACATAGATACCAGCACATGCGATAGTAGAGGATCATATCAGAGCCCAAACAGTCATGCTCAATGGTGAGCCTCTTGGCTTGGATAAATTTTTTTTAATCAGTTGTGCAGGGCAGCCCAGACTATTACAGCGGTAGTGATGGTGGGCCATTTTTTTCTTTTAATAATTGCATGTGAACAGAAAACCATCTTTTACAAAGCCAGTACCCCCTTCTTGGTCATAATAAGGAAGCAGTCAGGGAAGCAGTCAGGGACTTTAAATTGCCCATTTTCATTGCAGATGTTGGCAACTTCATATAAGTTTCACTCTAGGATGGGCTCCTCCTCAGAGGCTTCTGAACTATGGTCATCAGAGTTGTTTTCAGAGCCTCCTTCATGCCAATGTTCATTATTAAACTGGAAGTGCTTCTTATGGGGATCATAGGGGGAGTAGACAAAGGGAGAGTGGGTGAGGTGGGGCTATCAGCCGCAGGCTCAGGGGAAGATGTGGGGTCTTGGCAGGCGTTGTTTGTTTAGGAGGCTGCTTGGAAGGGTAGCCTTGGGCTTTATTACCTGGGCAAGAGCAGCCTTGCTCTTGGGGACCTTGGGGATAGTGTTGGTGGTAGGCTTGGAAGGCATCTAAAGGTTAATGTGCATCAGAAAAGTTCAAATCTGGAGACAATTTTCAAAGTAAAAAATGAGGGTGTTTGCAATATAAAAGTTTAAAATATTTTTGTAGAAAAACTCTCAAAATATACAATATCAAAGAGATAAGAAATTTGGCTTTGGCTAAAAATGTTTTTTATTAGCAGCAAAGGGTTGCAAAACTTAAAAGATTTTAGCTTCAGCAGCATTTCTAGAGGTCATAGTCTAAGATGGCTTTTTGAGATGGAATTGGGAAAGAACATAGTAATTTTTCATAATTTTATTTTAATTTAATATTTTAATTATGGAGCTACCTCAACTGGGCCAAAGAGTAAGCTTGAATTTCTCAAAAAAACTAGCTCATACAACTGGGACTAAAAAGTACCCAGTTGTTTGAGGATATCAAAAATACATATATGCAAATTTTCAAATGTTTTCTTACATTTTTTACTATATTGAATTTATGAGTCACAGTGTACCTTTAAAAAGTGAAAGCAGTCAATGTGCAATAGTGTGTTCTATATGGCGTCCTATGACATCATATGTAAAAAAGGTTAGTTCTTGTTGCTACATTAGTAGGCACAACTCCTAAAGAACACTTGGGAGCCTAGTTAATTTCATAATGACCTGTTTTGCAATAAAGTAAACACCCCCTGCATTTATAAAATTGCTAATAAAACATTTAATGAGAAACCTAAATAACAAAGCTCCTTCTATTATAAGCTCTATAGAGCTAGTATATGAAAAAAGGTTTTTTGAATGGATGTGTTACATGAAGATAGTACTATCAATGTGGCGTTAATTTGAGCTGATTTGGTATATGCTCATAAATTAATATCATAATTTATTCACAGCTAATAAGGGAAATACTTAGATTTATCACATAAAAGTATAGCTTTTATTTGATTCCAGATGGCGTCTTTCTAGATGGCGCTTTTGAAATGGTGTATTCCACCTTCAGGACTAAAAATGCTTGGTCTTAATATTAATCTTGTTGCAGGATTAGACTGGCTTCATAATAATAAGCCTAGGATTGACTGGGACACTTATTTAATATCCATTGTATGTTAAGGAGCCAAATTTTGCCATTTTTTCCTGGTTAACAGTGGTCATGTCAACACTTTTAATGTTGGCAAAATAGTAAAGTGCAATTTTTGTTTTTAATATTGCTGTCATCTAGATGTCAGCACTTTTTTTAATTATTTATACACATTAACCTGAGTATTTTTAATATAAAAATAAGCAATACACATGTGGTACTATAAGTTGACCCCAAAAAGCTCAAAAAAGCAATAAAAGCATATCATATTTAATAAGAAGAAATAAGCAATCAATTATCAGTTTAATATACAGCTTACACTCTTTACTATAAAAGATTACTTTTTATTTCTAAAAATGTAAAATTCAATGATACAGAAATATAGAATTTTATAAAATACATCCAGTAAAAAAATGTAATAAAATGAGTTTTTTATTTAGTATACTTCATATAATCACAAATGAAAATATTTCATGTTTAGAGATAAGTTAACAAAACACAAGGTATATTTTATAATACCACCTTGAAAATGTACCTGAAAGCTACCATATATACCTAAAAAAATATCATTATATATAAATGAATTAAATAATGTAAAACTTAAAGGTAAAAATATATTGGTAAATCAAAGCTGATTGCAATCAATTAAAGCCACCAGCAAGGGCAGTGGCAACATCCTCAATTTATTCTTTATCTCATCCACCTTGTACATATTATTCACTAACTTCTGGACAGCCTCCTGGTAATCCTGCTTCTTGGTCTTTCTCTTTTTGAAAGCCACTTTGTTGGCCAGGTTGCAGAACTTGGATATGGCTCCTCCCTGCTTCTCCTACAGCTGCTAGAAGAATTTTTTGAATTTGGGGTTGGCATAAACTTGGACTTGGGGTGCTTGTGCCACATCTCAAGGCTTGAGGTGGTCTATATCTCCTCATTCAGGCAGGCAATATGAAAATTCCAAGGAGCAGTGGCCCAAATATTTCCTCACCTGGCAGCCCCCCCCCCCCCCCCCCCCCCCCCCCCCCCCCCCCCCCCCCCCCCCCCCCCCCCCCCACCTTCTTTCTAACCCATTAGCGCTCAAAATAATCAAGGTAGACCTTAAAGATGATGGATTGCTTCTTCACATAAGCATCCTTCTGAATAGCCTTAAAGCAAAAAAACCCGTGTTATCATGCTTTAAAAAACCAAGGCAGCAAGCTGAGCTATATTAAAGCGGTACTTCCCTTTACCATTATTGAGGTACTTATCAAAGAGCTCCTTATCACTCTTTAGATGTTTGAGGAGGACCTTCCTGAAACAGAAGAAGCAGCTTATGACTTCTCTATTAAATGTGGATTTAAAGAATTTAAAATGATCAAGATCAAAGTCCATACTGATGATCTTTGACCCTTAGGAGTGTTCATGAGATAGCTGATTAGTGGCAAGGGCATCCTCATCCTTCTCAGAGGATAAAGGATTTGCTTAGGCAATATATATAGGGGAAAATTTACTGAGAGGAAGAGAGCTTAAAGCATTTCTGACAATTTTTGAAGTCCTTGGCGTAAACCTCTGTCTTGGCATCAGGAAGGAGAAATAATACAAGAGAAATAAACTGGGTGTCAAACTACCTAGCAGTACCCAAAGCTGCTTGAAGATAGTAGGAAATGTGCAAATGTGCTGTTGCACAGTCAAGTTGTTGAAGTGTTCAGATGCTCAAGGTTTGTCTTTTTGGAATAAGCTATGATTCTATTTTAATTCATCTCATTGTCATTGAGCATAATATCTCACCATCTCTGTCTTCTTGAGGGCATTAGACAGGACCTGGATTTTGATACTGAAGTGCTCTTGGCCAGGGAGTTGAAGAGTTATCACCTATCACTTACAAACTTGATCAACTGAGTGTGGGTTTGCAACCTCTTTATATTGATAAGAGAGAGAGAGTTACTTTCAAGAAAGATCATACAGCTATGCAGCAGAAAGATATTTGGATATGGACATCACCTGCACAATATATCACTTGAGTAGGAAGAAGATAACAGTGTTAGGCATGATGCAGACATGCTCACTATTGATTGTTTCAACTCTTTTCCACTGCTCAGTATTGAGCCAAACTGAGCACAAAAAATACTCACAAGTGTACAGTAGTTTTAAAAGCTATGGCAAAAAGCAAAAGCAGTTCAGATTTAAACAAAATGAACTCAGATTTAAGTAAAATTGAAATGAACCCAAATCTATTGTAAATCAATATAATTTTTTTATTTTTAATTTTGCTTAAATCTGACTTCATTTCATTCAAATCTGGATTGTTTTTGCTTGTTGCCATAGCTTTTAAAACTAATGTAATGACAGCTCTTGAAGTCCTGGTTTGCATTATTACAGCTGAAAATAAGCCCATTAAACTTCATGGCTGGCCCATTCTTCACACTCATGATGGGAAAATTTTTGATAAGAAGGAAGGAACTCTAAACTTGCCATCAACGTTGAAAATGTTGAGGGCCACTAGAGGGTCTTGGGGGCCAGCAGGAGCATGGAAAAAGACAGAAAATCAATATGGATATGGCTTTGAATTAGCCCTAGAGAGATAGAATGGGGGAGCTGGGAGGAGAAGGAAAGAAAGGGACTTGTCCTAATGCTCCTCATTTGTGGGAGACTTACCCTTGAGCAGGTACTTTTAAGTGAAGTGCCTCTTATTCCTGGGCTCTTTTTCTGAATTAAGTTATAGTAGCTGTGATCTGTATGAGACTCATTTGATTTCTCACCCCCAGTGAAGTAAGCTGGGCTTTTCTCAGGGGGGGGGCTTGAGGAAAGGCTTGGGTGTGGGCTTCTTTCTGGAAGAAGGCTTAGGGTCAGGTGTCTTTGAGGGTGAAACCTGCTGTTTTTGCGCTTTTTAGGCTTTGCGGGGTCTCTGGTGCCCTTCTGCTTCTTAGAAGGGTTCTTGTCCTAGGACTAATAAGTTCAAAAGCTCTAAAAAGAAAGCAATATAATTAAAAAATTAAAACACTATAAAACCATCATGAATAAAATTTTAACTTTTAAGGCTTTTATTGAGTATGTATAAGTAAACAACTGGGGTAAAAGCTTTTAGTTAATCAAGGGTTCAAAACAAGATCAAAGTGAAAATAAATATACAAATATTAAAAAAGTGATGAACTTTATTTTGAAATTCCAAAAATATGAAAAAAAGAAAGTTTAAAAAATGCAAAATATTAAAATCTCAGATAATCTTTTTATGTAAAAGTAAAAGTTTTATATGTTAGAATGAAAAGTATCAATATTATGAAAGACAATTAACAAAAATATCTTGATTTCACACTGTCAATTCAAAAAATTATAGACATTATCAGAGACTTCATCAGCACTGTCAGCATTTTTTAAAGAAATTACTATGCTTTTTCATAGTACACTCAATCAAAATTAAGCAAACTAGAAAATATTTACTGTTTTCAGTGTATTTTTGTTCAAAAATATAAAATATAATACATAAAATAATATAAAAATAAAAAAATTATTTTTTATTATAAATAATGATTTGGGGTGGGAATATAATATTTCACCATTATACTTATGTAAACTTGTTAAGAAGTTATATTCAGATATGAAAAAGGTAAAGTCTCAACTTCTCCACTGACGGCATTCTCAATAGGTGGTGGCATAGTAATTTAGGGTTATTTGAACCATTTTGATTTGCTTAAATACACCCCTATAATTGATCACAGAAATATTAAAGAAATTCTGGAATGTTGATAATATTGTTCACTATAAATTATATTATAATTTACATACTATTTTGGGCTTGAATTATGAGATTTCTGTTAGCCACAAATTCATTTATGATACTGAAGTCAAATTAAGTGCTGCAGATAAATTTATAAGATGAACATTACAATAGACTTCCATATGTGTTAGGGCTATTTCTGTACATTAACCTAAAAAAAATATATTTTTAAGTGCTATAATAATACTTATATTGTAAGTGGGTCAGTTTCATGATAAAAATAGTTTTTGCTTAAAAAGTGTCAACTTTGACTATTTTACATTGTGTATTTGACTTAATAAAAATTAAATTTTTATTAGTAAAAGTAAAGGAAAAATTGGGTTAAATTGAAATTTAAATTAAGCATAACTTTAAATTGTGTCAAAATGGCCACAATTATTTCTATGTTTTCTGGGTTTGCACCTCCAAGAACTAAAATGGGAATTCAGCTCACACAATGAGCAAGTTCTATAGTGGAATTCTCTTTTCTGGTTGAAAGTTGCCATGTCAACACTTTTTCAACATGGCCACTGTTGACATGAGTGTAGTTGAATTTGCTCATTAACAGCTTTGTTTATGGGCTTAAAATACTATCAAACTATAACTCAAAGCCTTGCCTGCTGTAAATCAAACTTTGGGGTCATTGACTATCAATTTGGCTAAAATATATACTGCTTTACTGTAATTAGGATATTCAGAAAAATGTAAATATCAAAGAAAGAGTTTTTGTAAGATTATTTTAGAGAGATGCTTTGGGTGTATACAAGAAAATTAATATTAAAAAATATTTAGTGCTTATTGTAAGCAATTTTTCATGAGTTAGAGTGCCAAGATTTTAGATATTCCAACTGGCTGATCTAACTCAGCAAGGCTAGAAAAAATGGCATATTAGCATTAATTTGGCCATGGTGAATCATTTAAACTAAATATCTATATCAAAAATCCAGTTTTTCTTATAGCTGCTACTCTTTATCTTGCTTATTGGTTTTCATGGCTTCTAAGATTTCTCATGATTACTCTATTTTTAGTTATTCATGTTCCTCTCTTTTTCCCTTCATTTTACACCCTTGGGGTCAAAATTAGACTTTTCTAAAGCCTAGTTACAACCTAAATGATGATTAATATTGTTTTCAAACTTCCCTTACCTTCCGCTACTGGTTTCAAACCCTGGACCTACATACAGAAGTTTAGAAGTTGGCTCTGAACTACTTACTTTTGCTATACGCTCAATTACGTCTCTCTCAAAGCTTTGTACTTAGTTTTTCTGCACTTTTTGCTCGCTCTTACCTACCAAAGCATTGCTGTAACTGCCTTCTTCTCCTCCCGGTCTCCTTTACATAGTTTAACTTATTCAAGTTAAATTTACAGAACTTCTCTCTCACACATCTATTTTTCATAATTGTTTTCCTAACCAAAAATGGTTAAACCTTTTCACCTCAATTCTTGCATTCCACAACAAAGCACAATAAAAGGCTTGGTTTCTCCAGTCTCAACAATAAGTTGAGATTGTTTGACATGCACCCCAAAA
>QTSX02000473.1:0-16963 GCA_014839935.2 Entomophthora muscae
AGAAGTTAAAAGTCTTTAAAATGCTTAAGCTGGCGCCTTGGCTTAATCTAACAAATAATGACCCACATTATCCTTGCCTATCATAGCAGTCATGGGGCTTATCTAGGTAGTGTTCCTCTTAGGATTAGAAATGTTTGATCTTCATACAACTTGATAGTGTGGTAGGAGTGCCACCAATTGTTTGTTAGTCGGATCAAGTCTCAGGGAAATGATTTCCCTAGAGGGAGTAACCGTAGATGTTGCAACAATTAATCATCACAAGCTAAAAATCGAATAAAATTAGTGAACTAATATTAGATTACATTGTATACCTATCCTTGGTTGGGCCATCCACCTAGTATCAAATAATTGGCTGCTGGTGTGGTTATCATCTTAAACATCATTAAATTAATCCCGAACAGAAATTAAAAACTGATGTCAACTTTTGAAAATTGGAATCCCGAGTGGCAATTTTCTGGACCATTCTAGAAATCTGCTGCTGATTAAAAGTGCCCAAACCCCCTTTTAATCACATGTTCAAGTCGACGTTGTTCTGACCCCATTTTTGGAGTGCTTCCAAGTCTAAAAGAAAAGCGTTTATTGGGTGTAAAAATACATGAGGTTTTCAGTGGCACAAGTATGCTTTTAAAGCAGCTATGGCTGGGAATATTTTTCCTCTGACATTCCTTGGCATATATATAGCCGATTATAAATGGTTTATAATATATGCCACAAAATTCCCTAGATGCACCAATTGCTTATGTTTTAGAATTTATAGCTCCTCCTTAACTGATTTGATTGATTTGGTTAATTGCGGGATCAAAGTGGAATTTTAAGGGGGGATTGGGTTTGTAATGTCGATGAAAATGTTTCCACAGCTGTGTATAGACCGATTCCGATAAAGCTGGCGCCTTAAATTATAAACTAATCCGGCTTGGCCAATTGGAATTGGGCAGCTGATAGGATGATCTCCAAGTTTGGACATAAAGCCATCCATAGAGTGGGATCGGAAGATCCTAGAAAAATTAAGCCAATCATCGGCTAGTTTAGAAGACTTGATTGCATTGTTGAGATCCTGCAATCTGATTGTGGCGCGAGCTTTGCCAACCTTAAATAAACTAAATCATTTATCCACTGTTAACAATAGAAAATCTAAATGACTTTATTAATCGTAAACACGCCGCGTGCTTATCTGTCTACTGAAATAAATCTATCGCCATCTTCCATGAAGAAGCCCTGATATCTGATCAATTGCAACTTAAGAGCATTAAAATTTTTGCTAAATAAATTAAATTATGAGATGAACAAGTTTGCAACTACTCTAGCTGAGTAGCAATACCTTTTGAAGTCAAGCGCAACATGATTTGAATATTTGCGATGATCCAAAGAGGGTGGCACATTAAATATTTGGTTTGGCTTTGGTTGATGCTGATTGGATTGTACTATCAGATTATAGTTCAGCAAGGGAGTGATTTCATTTAGTGTGCATGTTAAAACATCAATTGTTAAAAGTTAGAATCTGATGATCAGATATTGGAGCTAAGGGGATCAATTAAATGAATCTTGATAAGCGTTTGCGATTCAGATAAGAAATGAGCTAGTATAAAGCTTCTTAGCTTTAGATTTACTTGGATTTGTAGCTATGAAGGTATCTGGTTTTCTAGGAAAGCTTTTACTGTTGGCAGAGTGTTCCGCATTGAAAGGTAACGTATATTAAGAAAATATTAATTTTTAGTATGTGGCAGTATGTATATGACTGATCTTGATCAGATTGACGTGAGCTGTGAGAAATGGAATGGAGACCTTTCTTCGGAGTATATGACTGCTCCTTCACATGCGGGTAAGCTTCGAGAAATCACAGGAATGCTTTTGGCTGGTGATACTCTCCCTTCGGGCTTAAAAGGGCCGTTGAAGGTATCAGAGCTCATGCTTCGTTCCTATGACATTTCTGAAAGTAGCGACTTTTCGCAAGTAGTGGCAGAAAAAATCAAAGTTGCCAAACTTACGACGGAAGAATTGATAATTGCGGAGCCTTCCGTGTTCGAGTGGAAACTTGGGTCAATTAAAACCATCACTGGCTTCACAGGAGCTCGTCTCAAGCATGTCGAATTAAGCAGGGATGTTAAAGACAGAGTCAAATTTGACAGCGTAACACGCCTTGATTCCCTAAAATTCCATGAAAAACTTACTCCTACCTTCCCTGATCTTACACATGTGAAGGATGTATATGCTAGAGACTTAAAGGAGGACTTGAAAATGGACATCCAAAATGTAGGAAAACTAGATATTACAACCAGTGATGATTCGGATGATCTAAGCATACACCTCAACAGTCTGGAGACTGTTGAGGATGTAATCACAGCACCAGACTATTTTCAGCTATTTTCAGCATCCAAATTGACTTGGGGGAGATTGAATATAAAATACGCGCGTGAATTGATTTTGAACGAGAACCTGGCATGGAAAGGAACGTCTTTTATTACTTCTGATGATTTCTGTGAAAAGTACTTCAGTGCATTTACTGCCCGTGGTCTTGATTTCAAGACCGATAACCACTGTACATTTGATTGCAAGCAACCGTCCACTCCCGTGAGCTTAGCGTCTTATGCGTCCTGCGAAGAAATTCAAACAATCGAAATCAACGAAACGTCTGCTGATAACATTACCCTGCATGAAGCAACTACTATCACTGGTGATTTGATCATCACCAACTACAATGGTACCTTCTCTGCACCTAAACTCGCTTTAATAACTGGAAACGTCATAATCACCGATTCCAAACTTTTCTTCTTCTCTACTCCCCACCTCGTGGAAATCAGAGGAAGCATAACCATCCAAAACTCAAGCTCTGTTTCATTACCTATCCTCAATCAGTATCAGGGACAAATAACCATCCAGAGCTCAGGATCCTTCTCTACCCCCAACCTCATGAGAATCAAAGGAGATATAAAAATCCAGAACTCAAGCTCAATATCTGCAATGAACCTTGATGTGATCGAAGGAAACATAAACATCCTGGACTCCAGCTCCTTCTCTGCACCAGCTATTAATCAGATCCAAGGAAGCTTAACCATTCAACACTCTAGCTCCTTTAAAAATTCTATGCTCAAGAAGATCAAAGGAGATTTAACGATCCTGGACTCTAGCTCCTTCTTGGCAACCAGCCTTGATGAGATCCAAGGAAATGTAACCATTCTTAATTCTAGCCTATCAGCTTCTGCGCTCAAAGAAGTGGTGGGTAATATTTCAATAGAAAATTCGGAGGATTTTTCTTTTTCAAATCTCAAAAAAATCCAAGGCAACCTAAATGTTACAAATTCAAATATCTCAGATCGTCAGCCATTTGATCAGTTAGAAAGTGTAATATATATTGGCTTTCACCAACAAAGCAAAAATCTTGAATTCAAATCTCTAAAAGCCATCAATACACTAAGAATTCACAACAGCTCCCTTACTAGCATGACTGGCATTGATGTCACCCAACTGGAAGAGCTTACGATTGAAGACTGCCCACAGCTAAATAAGTTACCACTTTATTATCTAAAGAAAATCAACAGTGCCTATATCTCTTCAGTAGGATTTAAATATCTTTCAGAAGTATTTTATACCCGCTTTGATGTTTCCAACAGCCTCACAATTAAAGATTTTCAACACAGCCAAATTTATTTACCCCTCCTCAGTGCTGACCAACTCACCCTCAAGGATAATACCAACCTTGAAGCTCTTCATCTGGAAGCCACTCACTTGACCACACCCCTCAAAATCATCAACAACCCCAGCCTTTATGTGGTTGGATTTCACGATATGAAGATCACCTACAAAATTCAGAACAGTAACTTTAAAGGTAACCACTTTTTAACATGTCTGATATTCTAGTATCTGCTGCGTCAAGTGTTAAAGAGCTTCAAAGTCAAGGAACCATTGATACAGGTAACTAAAGCTTAACTATAACTATTAACGCTTTAAGAAAAAGTCAGCATTGAAACCACAGGAGTTGAGGAAGACAAAGACCCCCAGCCAATTAGGGACACGGATTCAAAAGATACTGGTAACCAAAGCTAATTATAAATTTTAACTTTTAAGAAGAAGTCAGTGATGAAAAAAAAGAGGTTGAGGAAGACAAAGATCCCCAGCCAATTAGGGACATGGATTCAAATGATAATGGTAATCTAAGCTTAATTATAACTATTAATGCTTTAAGAAGAAGTCAGTGATAAAGACACAGAGATTGAGGAAGACAACACTCCTCAACCAAAAAGGGACATGGATCCAAAAGATACAGGTAATCAAAGATAATTATAAATACTAACTTTTAAGAAGAAGTAAGTGATGAAGACACAAAGGTCAAGGAAGACAAAGATTCCCACCCAATTAGAGACATGGATCCAAAAGATACAGGTAATCAAAGATAATTATAAATACTAACTTTTAAGAAGAAGTAAGTGATGAAGACAAAAAGGTCAAGGAAGACAAAGATTCCCACCCAATTAGAGACATGGATCCAAAAGACACTAGTAACTAAAAATTAACTATAACCACTAACCTTTAAGAAAAATTCAGCAATGAAAAGACAGAGGTTGAGAAAGATAAACCCCTCCACTCAAACAGTGGCACAGAGGCAGAAACTAGTTTTGTCCTCAAGGATTATATTATATTTGCCCTTCCCTTGGCAGCACTTGCCACCATTGGTATCTTCTTATACCTTAAATAACTGGATCACTATGCTTATTCAAATAAAACTATATTATGTTTTTCAAAAGAAGCAATAGCTAAGATTTATCCTTAGTATCATTTTGCTGAAATTTTTTATGTAGTTCCTTTAGAGGTCATTAGACAACTTTAAGCTATATAGATTTCAACTCCTCAATGAAGAATTACATTTGAGTTTAGGAATGGGTTACTATTAAGTTTCACCATTTTTTCTTCAGCTATGTCTGCTGTTACCAGCTTGGGGCTTTATTCTAATTTACCAACATATTTTTCCAACCTGGGTTTATTTAAACTAGAGGCTTTTTATACAGAAGAGGTGGTACAAGCTACACTCAGTTTCAAGGATTTTGAGTGAGATCTCTTGTAAAATCTAGTATAAAAACTATAATTTAATATAAAGCTATACACATCAAAAGCTATTTAGTCCTGTATTTTCCAACAGAAAGGCCAACAGTTAGATAGCAGATATAACTTGAAGTAATTTTATAACCTGTTGAGATAAACAAAATCAGTTCATCCCAAAAAAAGGTCCAACTTTTTTGGTAGAGATAGGAGCCCATCCCACCGGGAATGAACGCTGATTGGCAAGAATGCCCAGAAACATAATGAAAGATGTATATTGAAAATAAGCTGTCCTGGTTCAAAAGAAACTCTTCTAATCACACAAACAAAACAGTTTCAGTCACACCAAAAATCTTCTATATCTATCATAGTTTTTTAAGACAAAATTAACTCGGTTGCAGGATTGAAAATCTTCATCTAACTGCAAACCCCCCAGAGCCAACAGAACAGACAAAAACAGATCAGGTATTAAAACAAGTGTCAAGGGTCTGGATGAGCAAGCATTCTGGCTACTGCCAACCAACTTAACATTCAGCCATTGCCCAATTTAGTCCCCTTCCAATATATTGTTTGACATACCAAGAATGGTAACCAAGCAATATCACCTGACTGTCCAAGTATCCAACGACTCAAACCCATCTAGCACATGACCAACCCCTAGGTTCAATCAAACTAAATCCCCGCCACAGTCAAGTCTATATAAGTCTAAAGTATTATTCAATAAAATATACTCCTCTTCTTTCAGAATTCCATATTTGAAACTATCCCAAAAGGCGCTCCTTATCACTGGTAGCAGCCACAGTTTTTTGATCACGCCCATGAGAGAGAAAATGACTGACCAAAACCCGCCCACCTTTGCTCACGTACTCAACCAGGCCACATCTCAAGAGATCTGGAAAACATACTTCCACGCCCACAACATTGATAAAAATATACCTAGTGGATGCACCATATTCAATTGTCTGGTCATGCCCAAAGCATGTGCCAAGATAATTCAATACAGTTGCTCTCTTCAACCATAAACAAACGCACAACCACCTATCACAGATGAAGTGACCAACACCAAATACATTGATATTGACAAGTTCTTTGGTAAAAACAAAGAAAACATCATCAACTGGCTAGACCACTCAGCTGCCAAACTCCAAGCCAGCCACATCCTGCATGAGAAATGAGTCCAGGAAGCCAGCAAGCGCCTGTACAAGGCCGCAGCTAACTGGTTTGCCACCTGGGTTGGCTCAAAAACTGGTGACCAGCTTGACAACTGGAAAGAGTTCAAAACAGACATCACACACAATTTTCACGTCACCAAATCCCTCCAAGACATTGCAATACAGCTCAGTGATCTTCCTCAGAAGACCACTATTGCAGCTTACGCCAACAAATTTAAGAAAATACATCGCAAAATCCAAAACCCAGCACAAGCTGACAATGTAATACCAGAGCAACATTCATCAACAGAATGAAATCCTCTGTCAATGTCCTCATCCGCCCAGAGGCTAACACCTCCATGCCTGCGCTCATTGCAAAAGCCAAGCGCGCTGAAAAACGCGCAAACATGGAATATGCTGTACACAACAGCAATCACTCTGCAAACAGCAATGGCAGAGAAAACTCCAATGGCAACAAACGCCAAAATACCAATCATAACAACGGCAACTTCAATTGCAACAATGGCAATCAATACAAAGCGCAAACCACTCCCGTCCCAAGAAAGAGGACACCACCAAAGTTAACAATGCTGAAGTAGCAACCCGCTATAGATCTGATCCCACATTATCTGACCTTGAAGGTCATAAAACAGAGAAACAGGGAAAAGAGGAGGGAGAACAGGCTTAAGTGCCCCTGTCTCCCCCCAACACAACAAGAAGAAATACCAAGGCACAAACTTTGCTGCTCGCATCTCACGTGTCCTGCAAACCTCCATTTTTATGAACTTAAAAATTAAAGATTGCTCACAACTTCTTGTCTACCCATGCACTTACAAACCACATACACAAAGTTTATTTGACTCTGGTGCACAACACACTATGGTAAGCAAACCATTTGTAACCAAGTACAAAATATCAGTTGTCAAATCCAACTTTAAATACACTAAAATAGCAGATAAATCAAAGGTTCTACTCAAAGTCAAAACAAATCCCTTCAGAATTGACCTCCAAGGCATACAAACATCCATCAAAGAACTTGTCATGAACAACATAGACTACAACATTGTAGCAGGAATGGACTGGTTCACCTGAGTATTCCCCAGCGTATGTTTGAAAACAAAAACCATGGCCATTAAAAGCAACAGAGTCAATTTTAATATCCTCAAAGAACCCAATGACCTCATTTTGTCAGGGATCCAGTCTTGGGCGGCCGGCCTGTTGTTTTCAGGGATAACTTGGGCTGGGTTTTTTGTGGGTGATGCCCACCACAAGAGGGCAGCTAACTTTAAAAGGTATGAGGCAGGCTTTTCTCACCCAAGACCACGGCCCGGCAGCTGGGATTATAGTGAAAATCACCCCTGTGAGAGTGATGTACACAATCCCAAACAGCTTGCCAGGATGGTTGGTTGGGAGGTTGGGTGCAGAAGCAGGCATAGGTTTTGGGATCACAGGTGGTTCCATGGATAGATTGTAGGCAGGAAGATAGTTGAATTTCCCTCTGAACAACTTGGGTGTTGAAAATATCCACAGGCCTTGTTGGTTGTATCTAACTGCAGATTGTATGCGGGCCAGGGGATTGAGTTTGAGTATCTTTTCCAGGGTGTATTATTTGTATTCAGACTTCAGAGGGTAGTTGGTAAAGTGGACGGGTCTAAAGGGTACTCTGGGAGGACATAAAACAGCAGGCAGCGGGGCAGGCAGGCAGACCAGGAGATCTTGAACTGAATTGGTAGACAGCAAATACAAAATAAGGCAATAGCTGTATGAGCCAAGTTAACATAACCTTTATTCAAGAATGGTAATAAGTTTAGAGCGCAGGGTCCTTGGGTCTATATAGTACCTCCCTCCAAACTTAACATTTTCCATGGGGGGTTCATCAGGGCATTGGGAAGGCCAGGGCCAGGGGAACTGGGTGCATGCGTCCAAAGGCGGCAAAATGGCACTTGGCCCAGGGGTTCCCTCATTGGTCAGGAATCTTGATTTGGCTGCCTGATTATCTTGCTTTAGTGTAGAGGTCATGAGACCGGGTCCTGGACCTGTGCCTCTTTCCTGGGTTGGCTCTTGATTGGTTGCTGGTGTAGACTTCAATTTTGAGAAGCTAATAGTTTCCAAATCAGTGCCTTTATTAGGCGCTGTGATTAATCCTCCATTTGGCATAATGATTTCTTTGGTTTGTCTCTTTTTTCTGCATGGGTCAATACGCTTGGTATCAGCTTGTGAGGCTTGATCCCAGAAAAACACAGGCAGGTGGTTTTGTGGTCCACAGGCCCGGCAGCCCAAAGAAATCCAGGTTCAGGGGTTGATTCCTGCTCCTGGGCCCAGGTTTCTAGAGAGGAAGAATTGTCAATTCTAACACATTCTAAGAGACACAGTATTTGTCCAGGTCATAAACCAATATGACTCAGAACATCTAACCAAATATAGTACTCTCTACATAATGAGGTACACTGAGTTCAATAACATGCAAACAACCAAGATCCAATGCCCAGAACTTGTGGCACTCCTAAATGAATACAATCATGTATTCAATGAAGAACTCACAGAGCTACCCCCTAAACAGAAGGTAAAACATGGCATCATCTTATGTAAAGCCATGCTCAAAACTGCACCCCTCTACAGACTCTCTCTCATGGTGACCCAAATCCTTAAAACCCATATTGAGGACAACTTAGCCAAAGACTTCATCTGCCTGTCTGAATCCACATGGGGGACAGCAGTATTCTTTGTAATGAAAAAGGAAGGAACTCTGTGTCTAGTAACTGACTACAGAGCACTAAATGCAAGCACAGTAAAGAATAAATACCCTCTTCAACTTATAGAAAATCTGTTTGAAAGACTCTCAGGTGCCAAATTTTTCTCCAAAATTGACCTCACCTCAGGTTATAACCAAGTTGAAGTAAAGGAAAGGGGCATACCAAAAACCGTGTTTCATACACAATTTGGATTCTTTGAGTGTAGAGTAATGAACTTTGGGATGACCAACGCTCCTGCAACGTTTGTCATCATGATGAACCAAGCACTAAACAGTCTCTCAAATACATTATGTTACCTTGAAAATATCATCATATGGGTCATTATTTTAGAGATTAGGCCATTTTCTAATGCACATGCTGCTCAAGTCGCAGCATAACACAGTTCGATTTTGAAAAAGTAACTAATTACACAATTTATATTTAAAACATTAATAACTCAATGAAAAATTAATATTTTTTCACACTGTAAACTATCAAAATGAAGCTAAGAATCTTATCTTTCTATTGGTGTAAAAATTTTAATATGTATACTATGCTCAATATTAAAGCAAAAGTAATTTAAAAGAGCATAATCCAGATTTTATTATATGATTATATCTAATGATATAAAGTAGATCACTTCAAAGCTAATAAATACTCTTTTTTGAATACACAACAGATGTTTTTTATTTGACGAAATTAAAGATAAGATTGAGAGCTTTATTTTCGCATTTTATTTTATTTAAAAAGCTCAATTCTCTAGGATTTTATGATAGTTTGAAGTTAGGATATTTTTATCACTGTTTAGATTGATTTTAAGGTTCAAGTGAGCTTCGAACCTCAAATTGAGCATTCATTAAATGGAATTCTTTAATATTTTATCATTTTAAAAATATGCGGAAGAGTTACAATTAACTGAATACATCATTTTAATTGATTTGCATTGATTACAAAGAGGATATGATGTAATAATAATGCTTAGCTGCTTCACATATATCACTTGTGCATGAAAACTGGGTATTTAATTAATTTCTGCAAACATAAATTCAAGTTCAAACTATAATAAAAGCTATCACACCATTTCTTTCAGAATGGTGTCATTTAGCTTGGTATATAAGAGCTAAAGTACCACAAAGCTTCTAATCCAAATAACCCAATTCAAAGACCACATTCTGATCATAACTACTCCATCATTAAGGCACACATCAAAGATCTGACCTAATTACAGATTCAAAATACTACCATGTCCTCAGTTAAATTTACTTCTTCCATGCTACCCTTTTTTTCCTTGGGAGCTTCAACAAAAAGAGAGAGAATTGCAATGTTAAAAAAGGCATTCCTCTTTATTGCTGGTGATGATCTTGATAATTTCATCAAGCACTTCCTTACTCAAACTGAATTTGGGAAAGCTCAGTTCCTGCCAACTATTCAAAATCAAAAAGGCAATGAGTTCATTGAAAACTTAAAGGATCTCATGAAATCTTCTCCCCAAAAACATCTCCCAGCCTTGCGATCTCTGGTTACTTCCAGTTACTCTTTAAAAGAGCTTAATGATATGGGGTTTAATATAACCAAAAGTGAGTTTGAATACTCAAGAAAAATAAATAAAAATAAAAATGTAAGCTTAAACAAAAAAAGCCAAAAAAATAATAACTATTCATTAAAAAAAGAAATAACTAAAAAAATAATTAAAAAATTGCTGGAAAATTCTTTTGAAACAAGCCAGTTTACAAATAAAGTGCCTGAAAAAATTTATAAAGATATAGAAAAAGAGATGAGTAATTACTCAACTGAAATTAAATACTCTCTACTTAAAACAAAAAAAGAAATATATGAAAATATGAAAATAAAAAATGAAATTTCAGTTTCAATTTCTACTTACTATAAATTAATCCCTAAAAATATAATAAAAAGTAAAAAACAAACTGATATGTGCAATATTTGTAATTTAAAAAATTCACTAGAAAAAAAGAAGGAAGAATGTGAAAGTAAAAACTTACCATTACCAGAATCTATAGACAATGACTTAAAGACTATTAATCAGCACCAAGACTTTTATGTTCATCAAAATTGTGAATATAAAAAAGATATTAATGAACTAGATGATGAGTCTTGTGTTGTAGTTATAGATTATAAAGAAAACTTAAAGGTTGGAGGTGGTCCAATTGAGACCAATAATTGTTTTTATTCAAAAAAACCAATCTCATTATTAGGGTTTGCATTAGTTTTTAAAGAAAACAATAAAATTAAATATGAATATCATGATTTTTTGTCTCAAATATTATCACATGATTCTTTATTTTCAGGTGAATGTCTAATAAGTCTTCTTAAATTAGATAGATTTAAAAAAATAAAAAATATAAAAGTATGGACAGATAATGGAAATCATTTTAGATCATATGAATTTTTATATTACTTATTTAAAGAGGCACCTAAATATATTAAGGGTTCCATAAAATATAACCGTTTTGTTGAATGCCATGGAAAAAGCATTGTTGATGGTCACTTTGGTGTAATATCAAAAATTTTAAAGGAAAAAGAAAATGTACTTTATATTAACAACATTAATGATCTAAAAAATATTTGTGAGAAAGAAGAAAGAAGAAAAGAATTATACAATTCATCTTTAACTGGTTCAATTGTTTCCCAAAAAGCATTTTTTTATATTTATGAAAGGAAATTTAGGCCTATAAAAAGAGAGCTTGAAGTTAAAAATCTGCGCATTAATCTTTCATATTTGATGAAAGATGGGAAGTTATATACTTCACCTTTAACATTTGAAAGCTTCTCAGAATATTCTGAGATATTTTATCATTTGAAATCACGTGATGATACCAGAGAAACAAAAATATCAGAAGATGCTAGTAGTGTATTGGGGCAAGTTCATGAAGTAGGGCAGCTTACTAGAGGGTGTATTTTAAATAGAGTTATCAGTCTTTCAAAAACAACAACCTTTTTTTCTGAAACAAACTAAGAATATTTATGATGAGCCAAAGATAGGGTAATAGCATTTATAGCTTTGGGGCTGCTATTACTCTCCCATGCAACTCATCATAAATATTTTTGGTTTGTAGTAGCACTTAAGATATTTTCAGTAGTACTATAAGTTGCAATTTTCAATTATAAAATCAATGAATTATTTTTTAAAAAATCACCCAAGCCCAAGATCAATTAAATATTTGGGATTGATTGTATTTTACTCTTTCTGAATAATTTGAATATGAATAATGTGATTAAGTTATAAAATAACCAATCTGGCGCCTAGGCATAACAAGAAAAATAATGTCCCATATTCTCAAAAACAAAAGAGGAACACCTCACACATGTCCACAAGACACTCAATTGACTCACAAAGCACAAACTTTATGTAAAACCAAGTAAGTGCTGATTTATGAAAAAGTCCTCCTGTTCTTGGGCCATATTGTCTCTGACGGTGTCATAAAAGCAGATCCAGACAAAATAAAAGCCATAAATAACATGCAACACCCCACCTCTGTTAAACAATTTTGATGCTTTCTTGGTATGATAGCTTACCTAAGGAAATACATCAAAGACTGCAGAAAACTAACCACACCAATCAATGACTTAACCAAGGGTAATGCCAAAAAGAAATTAATCTGGACTCCAGAATGTGACAAGAATTTCCAATTACCAAAACAAGCTTTGATCAAAGCACCAATCTTGCAATACCCTAACAATAACAGGTGCTACAAGCTCAAGTCAGATGCCAGCAATAACGCCATTGGCACAGTCCTGCGTATCTGCCAGCCAGGGCAGCAAGAATTTCTGCCAGTATGTTAAAAAGCAGAAGACTAATTAATACTGAGCAGAGATATCCAATACACGATAAGTAATTGCTAGTAATATACTGTAAATTCAGAACCTGAACATAAAAATGCAGGACTTTCAAATCCTTGGTCCAAATTTTGAATCACTTTTGCGGGCAACTCAGATGAGTAAAAAATAAAATATTTAATAAAATCAACCATTTATTTCGATTTTTTTGGTTTATTTAAATTGGCAAATTTTGAATCTCTTGAGCAGATAACTCAACTAACAAAAGAAAAAACTCAGCAAACAAATGTGGGATACATGAATCAGAAATGCAGGATTCTAATGTACAATTTGAGATTTCCTGTATTTCAATCAAATCATGGACATCATGTAAAAATTAACAAATCTGAAATTGCAGAATTTTCAAATCCAAGAACCAAATTTCAAATCATTATTGCAAGGAATTTTAAATAAATATAATTTATTGGTGTCTCAAAAAGGATGCTAAAGGATATAGAGTGGATTTGTGCTAATTCTTTTAGGAATCATAGGCATTCTCAAAAATCACCCTATTCCATTTTAGGCCAGCTAAAATTTAGATGCTTGATTACAGTAGATTTCAGAAGACGCTAATAATAAAGTAGAATTATATATTACAATCTATCTTATCACGTTATCTTTCTTTGATGTGTTGATAATGTGCTTGCAATTAATTGGACAGCTTCACCTCCAGTTGCCTTGGCAATAGGAAATCAAGCTGTTCAATTAATTGCAAGCACATTATCAACACATCAAAGGAAAGACAACATGATAAGATAGATTATAATATATAATTCTACTTTATTATTAGCGTCTTCTGAAATCTACTGTAATCAAGTATTCTTAGTAGCAATAAATGAATACATAGTTAGTAAACTAATGGTTTATCTTTCCCCCCTCTCCTTCTTCCTTGAAACAAAGTTTTGTTGGCCCCCGGCGTAGCCAGGGGCCAAAAAACTTTTAAAAATTTCTGCGTCATCAGGAGAGTAGCTCATATATCATTATATGGTTTTATGGTTGCTATTTTAGTGATTTAAAGTGCAGAATATTGCATCATTTCCAGTTTAGATAATTTTTCATTTCACTTAATTTCATGTCTAAACATGGGTGTTTAGATTGGATTTTTCATTTGATTTTATCCAGAGTGGAGCTTCTTGATTTGGGTTGATTTGTCCTAGTTACTTACTGTACATTTAATTTGGATTCCAATTCCCGCAATTATTATTTGAGTTTACTAGTGGCATTCAAAAGTGATTTGAAATTTGGTTCTTGGATTTGACAATCCCGCAATTTCAAAAAACATAGTAAACTTAATGAAAATTGTTGATGGATTTGAACGCTTCAAACCTGTTTCCAGTTAATTCATTTTGTCCATTGGAAATATGCAGTTCAACTTAAACTTTGCAAAGTGTCTATAAGTTCCCAATTTTTAAAAATTCAAATAAATACTCAAAAAAATCAGTTTAATTAAAAAAAGGCTATCCTGCAAAAGTGATTTGAAATTTAGACCAAGGATTTGACAATCCCGCATTTTTACATTCAGGTTCTAAATTTATAGTATCACACATGCAAGAAATGGAGATATTATCTGGAAGGACATTTAAACGTCCAAGTACTAACTGACCATAAATCCTTAATCTATTTCAAAACTCAGAACGCACTCACACGGTGACAGGACAAATGGATGTCCTTGCTGGAACAGCTTAACCTGGACATCCAGTACAAAAAAGGGGCAGAGCTGGTCACAACTGATGCTCTCTCTAGACTATGTCAGCCTAGAGAGGATCACCCTGACCACCTGGACCCTGACTGGCCAAACCTGTACAATACTGAGTATAAAACCAAAGAGAAAGACCCCTCAACACATCAACTGACCCACAATACATTAGTAAGAAATGAAAAGTATTTCCACATATAAAATGGCACAGTATACCAAATTATCAATGACAAACACGTCCCATACATCCCACTCACACAAAGAGTTGACACCATACTAAGACATCACTGCCTACTAGGCCATACAAAGGCTAACAACCTATACCTCACATTAAAAGAGATAGTATGGTGGCCCAACCTCAAATAGGATATAGTTAATGTTCTGAAAAAGTGCACAGTGTGCAAGAAATACACCAGCACAAATGCTCTCCAGCCAACGGTCAGCCCAGTACCAGACCCTGAACCATTCAAGGTTTGGGGGCTAGATGTAGTGGGCCCCTTCCCAGAAACAAAAACAAATCAACATTTCTTAATTGTAGCTATCAACTTTGCCACACACTGGCCCATCTGCTGGGCAACAAAGGACCACAAAGCAGAAACCATCAACTGTTTCTTTAACAAAGCAATCATATCCAACTACGGCACTCCAGACTACATTGTAACTGATGGAGAAACAGAGTTATCAGGTCACATAGTAAATGATAACTTGAAATCCAAAAACATTAAACACTCCACAACCTCTCCATATAGGCCAACAGTAGAGTTGAACACCTAAACAACAGCCTTATCAGGACCCTAGAGAAAATAATGGATGGCAAAGCCAAAGACACATGGCCACTATATGTAAAACATGCATTATTATTATCCCGAGTCCACACCAACCAAGGGACAGGCTATTCACCGTTTGAGCTAACCTATGGGTACAAACCAGAAGTAATCATCCGCAACAAACAGCCCTACATAAAGATCCCCCCGGGGAAACCTCCCACAGTAGAACAAGCACCAAACCTACAACACATCCGCCTCAAAGCTAAAATAGCTGAAATGAAGAGGCTTAAGACACAAAAGGTAACCTCCACAGAGGAACCACTTCCCATCAACTCCCCTGTCTGGATTCTAGCTGGCAACAGAAAGAAACTAGAATCAGTACACTGTGGACCAGGAAGAGTCATAAAATAAAGACCAGAGCACAACACTTACCTAGTAAAATTCCAAAGTGCCAAAAACCCAATTATCAAGAAATACCACAGAACCCATCTCTGCCTCAGTAAAGGAGAGCACTTGACCAGACTGGTTCTAACTAGTAAACAGCTCCAGGAGCATCAGGTGGCAGCCGTGAAAACAAAGCTCCCTCATGATGCACCAGAGTAACCCCTTAAGGGGGGGTGTCAAGGGTCTGGATGTACAAGCATTCTGGCTACCACCAACCTACTTAACATCCAGACATTGCCCAATTTAGTCCCCTTCCAATATACCGTTTGACATACCAAGAATGGTAACCAAGCAATATCATCTGACTGTCTAAGTATCCAGTGGCTCAAACCCATCTAGCACATAACCAACCCCTAGGTTCAATCAAACTAAATCCCCGCCACAGTCAAGTCTATATAAGTCTAAAGTATTATCCAATAAAATATACTTCTCTTCTTTCTTAATTACATATTTGAAGCTTCCCCAAAAGGCACTCCTTATCACAAGTCATCAAAGTTCTCCCACCGTTTGAAAGTCTGTTGTTGGGGATTATTTATCAAATAAATCAAATATATCATACACTCAGCTAAAAGTGCACATTTACAACCAAAAAATAAGCAAAAAAAGTTTTATACCCTAATGTAAAATAGATGGTAGGGACATCAAGCCATGAGGCTACCTTATATGTACAAATAAAAGATATATTAAATAAATTATATAAAGGAGTTTTTAAAACTGTTGATATAAAAAATTTTCAGTTCAGAACGCATAGGTTCAGTCACAGAACAACTTTCAACTTTTTAGATATAAATAGAAGCTAGTTCCAAGGAGAATGTGCGCTATTTGGAAAAAATGTCCAGTCACGTAACAACCTATGTAAACTGGGAACAAATGTATGATAACTCAACAACAAACATTCAAGCACTAGGAAAAATAATTTTCTGTCATAAAACAAAGCTACTATGTTTACTATGAATCCTAAGAATGCATTGAACTCAGTCACAAAAGTTACAAACTTGATCCAACAACAAGTCCTAACAGCAGCTGAAACAGACAACAAAAATATTAAATATAAAAACAGTGAATCTATAATTTGTTACCAGTCCATCCTAATTAAACCATACAATCTAGAATATGAAATGTAAATAGATATACTGGGTGTCTGTTTTGGAATTATAATTATAAAAAATCAAACTTATCAAAACATACAATTAACAGTGCACATTTACAGCCTAAAATAAACAATATATAGATTTAAAAGCCTAGTTTAAAATAAACAGTAGTGGCTAAAAGCTTTTATGCTACTAAATTTGGACAGATAAAAATTAC
>QTSX02000474.1:0-16882 GCA_014839935.2 Entomophthora muscae
AACAAATAATGACCCATATGTATTCCTGATCCAAGCTATCCTTGTTCCTACTGGGAACCAGCCGATCAATTTTGAATGCATAGACTCCATTGTCTACATTTAGTTATTTTTGCATTTAATGGGGGTTTTCATTAAATTCCCATTAAAACACTTTAAAACTTAAACCAGGCGCCACCGCGGTGCCCAGAAACTTTCCCAGGCGGTGCCCCAGCACCCAAAACATTAACTGAGCGGAACCTTGGCGCGTTACAAATCAATTGGGCGGTGCAGCAGCACTTCTAACCTAATTAATTTTACAAAACAGCGCTTTTAAACCACAATTTGGGGGTTTACTTTTGGCTAACCTTAACCAAACTTCTTGACACAGTCAAGGCAATTAAACAATATAATTAAATCCTCATTAATTATATTCCCAGTATATATTAATTAACCTTCCCAGTTAATTAATCCGTTTGAAGACAACAAGTCTTTACTTGACACAGTCAAGTCCATTCTGGCCCTATGATTAAATCCCCATTAATCATATTCAAGGGCATCAATTAATTAACCTCCCCAGTTAATAAATTGCGTTTGAGACACCTAGTCTCATAATCTGAATTGTTCATATTATTCATTTTGGCCCTCAATTAGTACAGCCTAATTGATTCCTGGGTATTCATTACTATGCTGGAAAATCTCTCCAAGGCCAATCCTATTGTTTTGAATTTCAACCTTGAAATTCATCACAATTCAACCTCTTTGTGAAACCACAGCCCAATGTGACTGTAGTACAGTCACATATATATCTGGTTTTCCCAGTATTCAACTATCCAGTTTCTTCTGCTCTGTAATATATTAATTCTTTTAACTTACTTCAGCCAATTAAAAACCTGCTTTTCCTGCTTCATTTCCTCATTTTTAGGCTTAAACCCTTCTATTAAAGCCCTTAAAATAGTAATCAAACAGGCTTTGACCTTCAGCTAATCAAACACCCAGATTCAACTGTTTTGCCAAAACATTTACCAAAATGACTTTTTCTTGACCCTGGTTTGAACCTGGCACTGTCTTGCACTGGATAAACACTTGCTCCATGTTTCAAACAATTTTTCTGTAATTAATTTTATGTTTCTCCAGGAAAATTCAAGAGCTTCCACATATGTTTTACTTAGGGGTATTTCAAACCCTAATTTCTTCAACATTTCTCCAAGTTTCCCCACATTTTCTCAATAATTTGGCCATTTGAACTTGCTCGCTTCTTGCCTTCCTTAATCATTTTGGCAAAACTCCAGCCTTTGTCTTCAAAGTTTCTCTGTCCTGTTTCTGGCCACTTTGGCTCCTTCTTAATCAATCAACTCTTAATAAATTTACATTCTTTTTTCTGTAAACCATTCTTTGCTTTCTACTCTTTTTTTATATAATATTAATCTTAATCTTTTTATAATATTTTTTGGCAGTTTAATTAATTCTTTTTCTGCTTCTTCTTTATTAATAATCCAACTTTCAGTAGTCCAAATCCAGCATTCTTGCTTCTTCATCTACTTTTGCTGGTTCTTTTTAACCAACCTCTATTTCTCCATCTAGTCCAGCTCTATGATCTTCTGGTCCTTCATCCAGTCCTTCTCCATGATCTTTTAGTCCTTCAGCTAGTCCTGCCTAGTTCACTAGCCAGTTCTTACTTTGAACCACCTAGGTTTCATCTTCACTATGAATCACCTAGGCTCTTTCCTTACTAAGATCCTCCAGTCCTTCAACTAGTCTTCACTGGGATCCTCCAGTTGTTCTTACTAGTTTTCACTGAGATCTATTTCCTATGAACCACTTATGAGTTCCAATTTTCAGTCTCCATCACTAAAGTCTCAGTCTCAGGTAATAAGAATTCCTCAAGTAGGTCAGTATTTTCCTAGCCTCTATAAGTGACCACCACTATAGGTCATCAACTACAGATAATCCTCATGTCTGTGCAGTTATTTTTACTCACTCACGTGGTTAGTTTGAGCTTTCAGTCACAAATTAGCCAGCTTTACATTCCAGAGACCTATTCAATACCAAGTTCTGCAGCTGCTTCCCCAAGCAGCTACCCTGATAACACCTCTGAGCATATCCATGCCCCACTGGTAGCTTTAGGACCTCCCCAAAGCCTCCAGGGAAACACAGATGAGGATCTCTTACCAGTCAGTTAAGTAAGGGGCCCACTTACAAACCTCATGCAAGTGGCCAAGGGATCCTTTTTAGCTACCTTGGCTCATCCCTTCCTAGTAGCCCTTTGTTACCTACTAAACTGTATCACTCTCTAGCCCTAGTAGTCACCAGTTACCTACTATCCTGGGCACTATCTTTTCCCAGTAGCCCCATGTTACCTACTGGGTTGGGATCTCCTCCTCTCCTAGTAGCCTATGTTACCTACTGGGTTGGGATCTCCTCCTCTCCTAGTAGCCTATGTTACCTACTAGGTTGGAACCTCATCCAGCCCTGGTAGCCATTGGTTCTCTATCAGGCTACAACATCCTCTAATACTCTAGTAGTCAACAGTTACCTACTAGGTGGACCTTACCTTCTCTAACAGTCAATATTACCTACTAGGCCTCTACCTGTCCCAAAACCACTACACTTTTCCAAATTTAAGCATAGAGTCTTTATTGTGGCTAAATCAGCCCTTTCCTGCACAGCAGCTTCCATGTGGACCATCACAAGGATTTAAATCATTCATCATAGACCCAATAGGCAATGATACCATGCTCAAATGAAATAAATTGCCAAAAATACAACATAAATACAGGAGTGAATTAAAGCAAACTAACAAGGCATAGGCCCTCAAATATGACAGCAAGAAAGACAGAGGCAAATAAATGGAACAAATTTGAGGTCTTGGGCTTGATTATACCTGCTTTATTTTTCCCTTAACAGGAGGATTGGTTAAGAACAAGGAATCAGTATACCATTTTCCCAGTACTACAGGAGCCCATTGTCCATTATGACAGTATTGGGTATCTGTACCAGTGCCAGGTCTGGATTTCATATTCACAAAGCTCTGTAAACATGGCATATTAGCAGAAGTAATAACCATTTAACCCTAATTCCCCTAAAAATGGAAAGCTTAGGTGGTTTGATGGTGGTCACTGGATGAATCTTACAAAATATAAAAAATTAGTTTAATAGGTTTAAATTTTTTATTAATTGATGTTGCTATCTGAGGCACGGCACAAAGTCATAATGGGGAATCCTAACATTAGGATTGGATTTTTACTAAGTCTTGGTTAGAATGGCAGGGAAGGCTATGTGATTATCTTGTGGCCCTGATTGAGTAATATCTGCTAGACATGGCTAGAGACGCAGCAAAGTACGTGGAGACACAAAGACAAAAGTGTGAATAGAACTTAATTTTATTGGTGAACACAAAATAGAATATATAGTGGTTGATGATACCACAAAACACTAACAGGAAGATAGGATCACTTGCCACAAGCATGAGTGGGGCAAGTGAGTTACGCAGAATCAGGAAACTGAACAAGTGAAACTCCCAATTCAGAGCCAGACTCATTTCAAAGGGCAAAAGCAAAAGATAGAGATTTGTCCTCAGAATAACCCATTGAAGGCAAAATTGAAACATGGTGAATGGCAGCATTAACAACATTGCCACCCTCTAGATTGGCCTTAGGGGGGTAGTACTTGCAGAGGAACTTGGCATGCACTTGGGCAAACAGGTGACCACTAGAGAGGAGTTTCACAGTGATATCTGACCCTTGCTTGAAGGTCACTTCTAAAGGTTCAAACCACAATGTATCTAGCTTGTGAGTGTGTCCTCCTACTCTATGCTAATATTAGAGAACATGGTACCCAATATTGAACTCAGGCAAGGGAGAGCATCCAGCATTGTCAGGAGAAAGCTCCAGTACCTTGGTCTTATAAACAGACGTGTAGGCAGTGGCCTGTATGTCAATTATGCGGTTGAATAGATCTTTGATATGGTCATCAGGACTTATAGCCTTATCAGAGGAGAGTAGGGGGTCACAGGAGCAACAGAGTGGTGGCCTCACGCCCATACAGCATAGCAAAGGGGGAATACCTGGTGACACAATGTTTGCTAAGGCAATAAGCAAATAGAGCAGCGGGTAAGTATAGATCTTAGTTTGCAGCGTCAGAGTAAGTGAGTTTCATCATGATAGAAACTAGAGTTAAATTTGAACACTCAACTGCCCCATTAGTAGAAGGATTATAGGAGGCAGAAAAGGACTGATGAGACCCCAAGGATTTGAAAACAGAGGTTACTAACTTGGCATTAAAGTTAGTCCCATTATCAGAAAACAACACTTGGGAGCAGCCATGGCAGAATAATACGTCTTGTAACAGAAAGGCAGCAGTTGTCTTGACAGTGATATCCTTAGTAGGGCAAGATTACACCCACTTGCTAAAATGATCAACAGCAATTAGGATAAAGTGGCAGCCAGAGTGGGAGCAAGGGAGTGGCCCTACAGCGTCAATGCTGACAGCATGAAAGGCATGTTGAAGGGGACTAGCTTAAACTTGTGAGAGACAGATCAAGGTTGCTGGAGCTGAAAATTGTGGTAACTAGCAATGACATCTAGAATCAGCAGGCAAAGGTTTTCCCAGAAATAGTTTTTCTGGAGCCAGTCATAGGTCTTGGCCATGCCTCCATGTCCCGTCTCCTTGTGAGCTGAAGCACCAACAAAGGGCAAAGATTAGGCTGTACATAAGGTAGGTATTGGACTCATACTTTCTTGAAGATCTAATTGTTGCAAATGAGCATGTCCTCAGATAGTTTGTCTAGAGCAATTAAAACTTCTTCTGTCTTGTTCTCCCAAGAGGAATGATATCCAATTAGTTCATACAGTTGATCAGCCTCAGCAGGGTGTAGAACAAGGATGGGCATTCTGGATAATCTATCAGCGTTCTGATGTTGAATCCTGGGACAGTGTAGTACTGTGAAGTTGTAACCTTGCGGGTGGAGAGCCCATTTAGTTAGTTGTCCTTCTGGTTACTTAAGCTGTTGTAACCACTTAAGTAAAGCGGGGCCAGTGACCACAGTGAAATGGGTGCCATACACATAATTGCAGAACTTCTTGACGGTATGCAACACAGTGAGGCACTCTTTCTCTGTGAAGCTGTAATTCTTCTCATGCTTGTTCAGGATACAAGAAGTATAATCTACAGGGTGATCCACACCCTCATCATCTAGTTGAGCCAAGATGGCTCCAATAGCCAGTGTGATGGTCCACATGTTTGGTGGTTTGCAGGTGGGGTTAATGTTGTCCAAGTAAAAGTCTGGTTGTTTGTTGCAGGTAGAGGCCTAGTAGGGAATGATGGCTACTAGAGACAGTAAGGCATAGCTAGTAGGTGTAAAGACTACTAGAGGCAGATGTTGCCTCCACTCAGAAGAAGTAATTAGCTGCTTTGGGCTAGAGTTCTTCACCTAGCAGGGAACTGTGGCTATGAAAGGGTGAAGAATGAGATGGCTAGCAGGGAACTTTGTCTGTTTGAGATGAAGAAGGTTTTGGACCCCTGGTGGGTAACGCGGGCTGCCAGGGAGAGGAAGAGCTCCAAGGGCTCTACATACCCTGATACACTTACAGGAGGTCTGTGAGCAAGCATCCTACCTAATGGACTGGTAGGGTGTCCTTGTTTATGCCCCTATGGGAGCTTTTGGGGAGAACCCAGAGTGAGCATTGGAGGGTATAGATTTGCTTAAAGGTGTCACCAAGGCGGTTTGCTTGGGGAAGCAAGCTGCAGAACTTGGTGTGATCAGGCCTCTGGGAAGTAGAGCTGATTACTATGCAACTGAAAGCCCAGAATTAATCACCTGGGTGAGCAAAAACAACAAAATAAGCTGTGAGAATCTATGGTTGGATGGCCTAAGTGGAATGCCACTTGCAAGGGCCCAGTCAAACACCAGTTCAATGTAGACTCATGCCTGGGTCTACAGGTTCTGGTAACAGGGACTGAGATAAAGAAACAAGGTGGTTCACAGAATCAGCAGGGAAGACTAGTGAGAGGAACTGTTTGATCACCAATAAGGCTAGTTGAAGGACTGTTTGTTCATATTGAAGTTTGGAACCAAAATGGTTCATTGTGCAGGTGGAACCAAGATAGTTCCTAGTGAGGATAAGTGGAAGGGCTCAAAGATCATGATGCAGCAGTAGCTGGTCATGATAAAGGAGTAGTCAAAGGATTGATAGGCTGTTTAAAGACTGGAAAAGAGACTTTCTGTGAGCTAAGATAGACTGTTTTCTGTTTAAGCTGAAGAGCTGGAAGATGTGGTTGAAGAGCTGGATTAAGAACCCAAAGATGATGATGAAGAACTAGTGGTCCGGAGAAATGAGCCAAGATTTTGATGAATTGATTTGCCAAAGTAGAAAAATGTAGAATGTTTTGCCTTGGTTTAGTAGTAAAATCAAGAAGGAATATGGATATAAGTGTGGTTAATATATTTATTTATTAAGTTCCTAGGATAGATGAAGGTATGTTGTTATGAGAGCTGGATACAAAGTTGTTTTGGTGGGACATTTTCCTTGGATTTTACAAGATTTGTAAGTATATGGGGAAAATTTTGAAGAGGTCCAGAAAGAAAAGTTTAAATAGTACTCTACTATTTAAATGGGGTTAGGTTGAATGCAGGAAAGACTGGTGCCAGAATAATGGACTGGTTAACGCTTTGGTGTGCAAAGAGTTGTTAATTTGAGCAGTTTGAGCAATGGAAATTGATTTCTTAGTTGGATTCCGGTGGAACTTCAGAAATGATCTATTTCTGCGCTCTGCATTCATTGGTTGAGTTCTGGCAGGTTTCCTGATGAAAAAATTGGTTAGAAGCCAAAAGCTTAAAGTATAAGTGAGGAAATAATGAATTAATACTTTAAGCTTTTGAGAAAGTATTTATATAAGCTTAAGTTACTACAGGAAAAAGTGAGTGGCAATGGTTTAAGCTTCTGAAGAAAGCCATTTTGAAGGCAGAACCGTTGGGAAAAGGACACTATAAGAAGGTGGCTGGCTGGAAAGTTACAGGGTCTTTCTGGGTCTTTGACAGGATCTTTCTGAGGCCTTTTGAGTTTCTGCCAAGAGGTTTTTGGAAGCCTTTTGATCACCAGCAGAAGCTTGATTGGACTGATACAAGTGGAATACCAAGGCCACTAGAGCTATAAAGAGAGTTGAATCCCACAATAACAGAGCAGGGGCCCAAGAATAAGAAGCTGGATCCTAAGCGCGGCGCCAGAGTCTAAGTTTAAGGTGCAGGAGTCCAAGACCAAGTACAAGGAGTCCAAGATATTGTTAGAGTACTCAAAGTATTGGCAAATACATATTGTTTCCTTGACCCCCTGGGCCATATACCAGAAGGTTTCTAAGAGGATCTTCCTTCTGAGAGTTAATAAAAGCCCATTTTGACTCCTATAAATATTTCTAAGATACATTTTCCCTTACTAGAGAATGACAATCCCTTTCAGCTGGTCCCTGGCTATGATCCAGGACACACTTTGGGGACTGGTGGACAGGAACCCCATAGCCAGGTCACTAGCATCAGTGTAAACAATGAATTCCTTATTGTAGTCAGGATACACTAGGATGGGAGCCTCTTTGAGTTTTTGTTTAAGGGTCTCAAAGGCCTGTTGCTGACTGGAAGTCAATTCAAAAGGGACATTACATAACAGTTGGACCAAAGGTTTGCTAGTGTTGGCAAAGTCAGGGATGAATTTCCTGTAGTAACCCATCATGCCCAGAAAAACTTGAACCTATTGCAGGTTGGTGGGCAGAAGAATTTTGTTAATGGCCTCAACTTTCTTGGTCATTGGGTAAATCCCTGTCTGGGTTACCTCATGGCCCAAGAATTCAAGGCGTTCCTTGAAGAAAGCACACTTAGATGGTTTTAACTTAAGGCCAGCCTCCCAAATCTTTATGAAAACTTTCTTGAGGGGAGTCAGGTGACCTGTAAAGGTAGCGCTGAAGACTTTTATATAATCTAAGTACACTAGGACACATGAGAGCTTCAAATCACAGAAGATGGAGTCCATGGCTTGCTGGAAGGTAGCTGGGGCATTGCAGAGTCCTTGCAGTATGCCTGTAGGCTCAAACAGTCCCTTGGAAGTGATGAGCACAGCTTTCTGTCTATCCTTGGGAGAGAGATCCACTTTCCAGTACCCAGATGCTAGATCCATAGTGGAGAAGAACTTAGAGCCTCCAAGGCGGTGGAGAGCATCATCAATACACGGCAAGGGATAGGAATCCTTTTTGGTTAAGGAGTTCAATTGACAATAGTCCATCAAAATACAATGACATCTATCCTTTTTTTTTGGTATGAGCAAGGGGGAGGCACATGGACTTTAGGAAGGAGCTAGTAGCCCAGCGTCTAAAAGTTGTTTGAGTTCTTTAGACACCTGAGCGTTCTCCACGCAACTGCGGCACTATGGTTTAATGCGGAAGGGGGGAGCGTCTATAGTATCAATCTGGTGAATGACACCTTTGGCTAGATGATAATAAGTGCTATATTTAGCAAAGATATCTGAATATTGATCTAGCAACTCAAGAACCTCCTTCTGTTAAACCAGAGATAGCTGCAGGAAATCTTGTGCAGTGAACAAGGATATGACTTGGGGCTTGTCTTCAGGTAAATTAAAATCCTGGAATGTACCAAAGAAATGTAGTGATAGGACATTGGGAGCATTCAGCAACTTGCCACAGCCAACAACCTGCCCTCTAGACACATGTATGGGGAGAGTAGTTAAGTTAGAAATCAGCAATTTAATAGGGTCTTTAGAGAGACATCCAAGATTCACGGGAAGAGGTAGGGTTCATTGCATCCTAGCAAGGGAGGAGAGTATAACTCTAACTTGCGCTCAGGTAACTCATATGATATTTGGGCGTCTAGGATAGCTTGAGATCCAGGGGGAAATGGTTACAGTGGAAGTGGCAAGGAGAAGAATCCCCTCAGACACAGGGCAAGCCATAGGAGGACATTTCATGTTGGATGAGTGGGTACAGTATTTTAGGGTGAAGACATCAGTGGGATATTCTAAGGCACATGTCTTGAGGCGTTTCCTGGGGACTTTAACAGGCTCTTCCAAGATCAGGGGGACTTTGTACCCTAAGATAGAGAGGTAGTCATCCTTTAAGTTAATGATCCCATTGTATTCTCTAAGGAACTGAGTACCAACTAGGAGATTGTAACTCTCATTCTCCAAGACAACAGCAGGCGCAGCTAAGAGTATCTTGCCAAACTGCACGGGAAGAGCAGAATAAGCCCCTATAGCGCAAGTCATGGATAGCCCAGAGGTGCCATATAACTGGTGGTAGTTAAGGTTGGGGGAAAGTTTGAGCTTCTTGACAAGCTTTGAGGAGACAACATTAACAGGGGATCCAGTGTCCAAGACAGCCTTGATTTTCACCTTTTGTATGGATATCTCCACATGAGTGGTAGTATGACTAAAGGGTGAGAGAACAACTAGGATGTCCTGGGCTTCTGCTAGCTCTTTGTCCCATTTTTTAATCATGCATCTCAAGCCTGGAAACTCCTTATAGACAGTCTGGAGAGGAAGAAAAACCAAAAAATTCTTTAATACAACATCAGCAACCTCAGCAGCTTCTTCAGACAACTCTATAAGCACAGGGACCTCTTAGCTTGAGTGAGGTATGGATAAGAGGCAACCTCCTTGGCTTCAGGTAGAGGCTTAGTATTTGTTGTAGTTTTCCCAGAGCGTAACTTATAAGGGACCACAATGGTTTTAGGGACAGCAAGAACTGAATACTCATAGGCGTCAGGGTCATCAATATCTGAATTGTCCATGTCAGAGTCGTCAGAGATGTTGTGGAAAAGTAGCAGAATGGGAGGACCTCAGTGTCAGCTATAGAGGAGGGAATTGAAAGAGACTGGGAATAATTGCCAACCAAGAGCATCTCTATCTCTAGGTTGACTGTTCTTTTCCTGCCTTCTCCTTGGAATCAGCTCCTTCAACCCAAGGATTGGTGCAGACTTAAGAGTGATGATCTATCTGGACACAACTACGGAAGCCTTGGCGTCTAGGAGGATTTTGTGAATTCATGGTGAGGATACAAGGGCCATAGGAAGACAAACCAGAGTTAGAGACAGTACAATTCTCCCGTACAACCGCTCCAGAATGGGTAAGGTGCATATCCTGCAACAGTGTCTTTATGCTCTTAATAGAGGAAAGCATGGCCTTATAAACCTTAAAGTGGAGACACAGAAGCTGATTAACCTTGAGGGATTAAGCGCAAGCCATGTAAGCTTTGTGTGCTGTCAATTGTCTGCTTATTATCAGTTGCTGTCCTTCCATGTAGAATCTATCTGAAAATTCAGCTAGGGTCTCTTTTGGTTTGAAAGCAATGTGCATGAAGGCGTCCTTCTTCACTTCCAAACTAAAGTTGCCACCAAATTTTTCAGTCAGAAGCTGCTTCATTTTTTCCCAAGTCTTAAGGATGGGCAGCTTGGGAACTACCACCTCCTGAAAGGTTGGGTGCAGGAAGGTTAGAATTTATTCCTTCTTAACCTCATCAGAGGCTCTCCTCATGACAGTTTTGTAGATAGTTAGTAAAGCTGAAATGGTAGAAGTTTTGGGGTCAAAGACTTGTTTAAAGGTAGGTTTGAAGTGTGCTTTGGGAGTTGGACCACCATTGTTTCTATTGAGCACATTTATGTGTGGGGAGAATTCAGCTTCAGATTCAGAAGAGAGCTGCCTGGCCCAAAGCTGATGAACACTCTTCTCCAGAGTAGTCAGGGTCTCAGCAGTGCAGGCAACCATATTATTAGCTAAGGTGGTCTGTTGCTCAGTAACATATAGGTGTTGGCCCTATGTTGTTACTACTGTGGAAAGCTCAGCCATTTGAGAGGTAAGAGAAGGACCTACTGAGAGGCAAGGGGCAAACCTGTCATTCACCAAATCAATTAATTCACTCATTTATTGCACATCTTTATCAAGTTCAGAGTGGTCTCATTTCAAGTGATCCACCTCATTAGCTAGAGCTATCAAATCTCTAGCACAGTGAATGCAGGGGGCTCCCAACAGGCCAGGGCAACAGCCATCTCCATCAATAACCCCAGTTGGACTAGCAGCAGTTGTCACTATTTTGCGTAAGGCAGCAACCTCTTGTTGTAACTCAGCAACTCGAGTCGTCAAAGCAAGCACTTGGGGATCTGGCTGAGGTGTTTCAGTAGGACAATCTTGACTATGGGTAGACGCTTACAGTTCTCAAATGGCATCCTGTAGCCTCTGTTCTCTATCCACCAAATTGTCAGCTGGGGGAAGGCAGAACATCTGGATTGGGCATAGACAATTTGCTCACTTGAGTCTGGAGCTTGGTAATGGCAGCGGCAGTAGCAACCCTTTCTTGCTCAAATTCTTCACTGAGCTTGCAAAGGCCTTTAGCAGCAAGGTCTGCTTTTTGTTTTAATTGATAAAAGGAATAAGCACTGAAAGCATTGAGCTGCTGTACCAGTTGTTTGAAATTGATGAGATAGGCGTTTAGGGTGGAGTCTACTTGGGCTCACCAGGGCTGTTCCAATTGGTGAAACTCATTTAGACGCTCACTGCTGTATTCAGGGATAAACTGGCACATTTGCTTGATGGAATTAACCAAGCAAGTTTGGGAAGTGACAGAGTTGAGCTGATTATCTGATACTAAGGAAAACAGGGAGTAGATCCATTGCTGGTAGGCTTCAAACTGATCCCAGTGATGAGTGACAGCGGCTTGTAGAGATGAAATCTCCTGTACGTGGAGCCCCAACACTATCTGGTGGTGGGGTAAGGCAGGTTGTACAAAGGATGACAATAATTGATCAGCAGAGCCAGCTGCTGAGAGGAGATTCTGTGGAAATTATGGAGATACAATCAATTTTTAGTATTCTGCTTGGCTGAACTGAAGCTGGAGGCAAGGGATGGCCACAACACAGGCTATCCCAAGGGCTACTGCCATGAATTGTTCCAAGTCAGGGGTACCCAAAGGGTAGGCCACTAGGCAGGGACCACTCCCAAGGTTCAGCACAGTAGGGACAATAGGTAGGGTCAGTGATGTCTTCCTTAATAGGAGGACTGGTAATTTCAGGCAAAGTCAGCTCTTGTATGGACAAAGGCAAAGGTCCTGAAAACTTTGTTGCAAAAGGGGTAACTGAGGGGCTTACAGCCCCTGTAGTAGCACCATTTTTGTTGTTATCTAAGGCATAGCACAAAGTCACAACAGGAAACCATAACCTTAGGATTGGATTTGTACTAAGTCTTGGTTAGAATGGCAGGGAAGACTATGTGATTATCTTGTGGCCCTGATTGAGTAATATCTGCTAGACGTGGCTAGAGAGGCACCAAAGTACGTGGAGACACAAAGACAAAAGTGTGAATAGAACTTAATTTTATTGGTGAACACAAAATAGAATATATAGTGGTTGATGATACCACAAAACACTAACAGGAAGATAGGATCACTTGCCACAAGCATGAGTGGGGCAAGTGAGTTGCGCAGAATCAGGAAACTGAACAATTGAAACTCCCAATTCAGAGCCAGACTCATTTCAAAGGGCAAAAGCAAAAGAGAGATATTTGTCCTCAAAATAACCCATTAAAGGCAAAATTAAAACATGGTGAATGGCAGCATTCACAAAAATTGAGCAATTGCTATGAGCAATACTCTGAAGATTATATAAGATATTGAATGAGGAGCTGAGAAAGAAAATTCAACTGTTACATAAGGGAAATAGCAGACAAGGATCATCTTAACCCTATCAAACTTAATTCAAATGTTCAACTGTTTATCCAACAGCTTAAACTTACTTAAAGGCTTGGATGGCACATACTTACTGAAGTTGGGATTTTTAATATTGATAAGGAGAAACTTTTGTGGAAGCTTCAAATATGGATTTAGAGAAGAAAGAAGTATGTTTTATTGGATAATACTTTAGACTTATATAGATTGTGCTGTGGCGGAGACTTAAGTCAGATCAAAGATAGGGGAGGTCATGTGTGAGTTGGATTCAGATCCCTGGATATCTGGACAAGTCATGCAATATTGATTTGTTGCCATTTCCAGAATGCTGAACTGAATATTGGATTGGTACCAAACCAGGCAATGTCTGGATTGTTGCAACTGAACCAATGAGGATTCAGTATTTGGAATTGGGGAGGACAACAGTCCAATAGAAAGGACAGAATAATAAGAACATGGTATTGTTTATTGTGGAATATTGTGATTAATATACTATATGTGAAAATCCACCAGGCCACAAGGAGGTGGCATGTTCCATGTAAGGATTTGAGCCAAGGAAAAACTTGTATGGGGATCAGCAGGTCAAATTGGTAGTGCTCCTAATTAGGAGAAAGTGCCCACAATTTGATATTGCCATCAGATTGTTCCATGTTGTTAGATACGTCAAGGGGCGGCTTGTTGAGCGCCCCCTGTGTATTGTAAGATACATTGGCAGGCAAGTTGGGAAACTTGGTTGCAACACCCCCCTTGCCCCCTGCTTGTTGTCAGACACCAGGATTGATGTCTGCAGGAGATCTGGGAAGATCCACACAAACAACCTTTGTGTGGGAATGGCGCAGTAGGAGTGCAAGCAATTGTGGTGGAGTGTCTTGGTGTTTCCTTGGGCATCTTCAAGCCAATAGGTGTGATTGTCATAGACTGTAGCTATCTTGAAGGTCCCTAGGTGGTTGGGATCCAACTTAGCCAGATTGGGGTTGAGGGCATAGATGAGGTCACCTACAGCGTACCTGTCTTCAAGGTGCTTTGTCCCTCCTTAGATTTGTTTGTGCTCAACCTCTTGGGCTTTGGCACACCATTGGGTTAGGGATGGAGTTGCCAACAGGGAGCTTTCCGGGAACTGTAGACCATGGCTTCCCCTGTTCAACTCCTGTCAGACTATCAGGCATCCCAAAGGCCAAGGCGCTAGGGCTGAACCCGGTGCCTCAATTGATTCTTGCTTGTAGGATAAGTAGAGTGGTAGGCGAGTGTTCAGTACACACGGTATTGGGGTGCTCCTGCAAGAGCTTGGTAATCAGTTGGACCAGTGAGCCGTTTAATTGCTCTACACATCCATTGACTTGCGGATGGTAGGGAGTTGTGGCTATTTGTTGAAGGGCATTATTGGTGCAGTACACCTCCATGACATGCCCAATGAGTTTGGGGCCACCATTCATAATGAGGTGTTTGGGCCGCCCAAAGCAGTCCACAATTTCCTTGCCAATGAAGCAGGTGATGATGGTGGAAGTATGATTAGTGGTCACCCATGCTACTGGCCAGCAGGTAAAGTAGTTGATGGCAGTTATGATGTATTTCTTTCTTAATCTGTCTTCAGGGAGGGGCCCAGCCACATCAAGGTCCCACTGCTTGAAGGGTTCCATGGCCTTGATGGGTAAGACAGACTTGGGAGGTGCAGGTTTAGATTTATTCTTTTTGCACAGCACATATGTCTCAAGGAGATCCAGGATATCCTGGCACATGTGTGGCAACCAAACCTTTTGTTTCATGATCTCAAAGAGGTTGCATCCTCTGATGTGACCCAAGGTGCAGTGGTAATGCAGTATTGTGTTGCCTTGTTGTGTGGTGAGAATGTAAGGCATCTTTTCACCTGTCTCTGCCCAGTGTCAGATGTTGCCAGAATTGGTGGTGAACTGGCTTTCATTGTCCTTCAGCTTGGAGATGATTACTGATTTAAGGCCTTTGTAAAGAGTTGCTTCAGGATAGAGGTAAAGCATTGGCCAGTCTGGGTCCAATCTGTCATCCCCGGTGATGGACGCTACATAGAGTTGTGAGAGGGTGTCAGCTATGTCAAGATCCTTCCCAGGCTTGTACTTGATGCACAACTGGTAGGGGGATAGGCACTTGACCCAGCCTGCTTGGCGGTGTTTCAAGTGGGACTGCATGTTGAATTACTGAAATGACTTGTGGTCTGTCATGTCACAAGTGACAAATTATTATTGACTATGCTTATTGAAAGGCCTCAACTACAGAATTTGAACCCTTGCTCCCCGCAAGCCGCCAGCCTGGCCGCCCACAGTTTTTTGGGCTCAATCAAAAGCAGGATTTGACTTTGGAAAATTCTTTGAAGCTTGATAAATCTAATTCACCTACATCAATACTCCCCATGCTAAAGGTTCCTGTTAACCCAACCAATCAGCGGGTGGGCCCAGTCACAGATCCTGAAATAACTTGGGCCCACACATAAGGGGAAACAGAGAACCTTCCCATAGAATGTGGGCCACGCAGAGACAACCAATCCCACAATCTGACTAGGAAATTTGAGCATTCTCAATTCAAGCCAACCAATGAAATAACCCCCGCAATTGATGCCATCAAAGACTGGGAAGACCTGGTGAACGGGAAAACCTGGGCCACAGAATTTTGTGAAAGTTTTACCATGACAGATGGGCATACTTATACCCTGGACCTCCAGGAAGATGCCCATTGCCATTCTTGTAATAAAGTGACATGAACCTTTAGTTCAACCAGATCATACCATACTTGTTATTAGTTCTATTTCATTTACAGCCTACGTCTTGCAGTTCTGCACCCCACACTCACCTACCCCAAGAAACCGCAGACCAGCCGCCCAACCTTTACCGTCCACCAGGAGCTCCCTTTGGCCAAGTACATTTCACTGAGTACCCATCCAACCCAGCGTATTCTGAGTTTACTCTAGAGGAAATCCTGATCCACGACTCCAAAGCTAAAACTAGAGAGATGGAAGTCTTTTACAGAGAAGGCACCAAAATCATCTGGCCCCCTCTGCTATTCTGAGACAAGTATAATTTCTGGCCCACATATTTAGTTCCAATGACACCACCCCTCACCCTGCGGCCCAACCACCCGCAAGAATCTGTTGCCACTAATGAATCCACCTCCACCCAGATATTTGGGGTGATGTATATCACCCTCACAGGGTTGATTGATTCTATGGTGCCTGTAAGCAGACCTTGGGCAGTCCTTGGAAAATTGTTATCTTATATTGTAAAGTTAGCCCCAATCTTGTGGTGGGCTCTCCCTACTGGGCCTGCAGGCCGTCTGCCCGCAAGTTCAGGAACCCCCCACTGGTTAGATCCCTGACATGTCAGGACGTGGGGTGGAAAGGATGCCCTTTCCAGATAACAGCGCCATTTCTCAATGCAGTGTACAATTGTTGCCAACTTTTTGTTGTGTATAGGGTAATGTTGTTCCAAGTCAGTGAGCTTCCTGGACTCATATGCCACAGGGAGAAAGACACCTTCATCAGTTTCTACCCGTAGTACACCCCCTATGGCCCTGTCAGAGGCGTCAGTCTTGAGTTTTTATTGGTGGTTCCAATTGGGGAGCTGCAATACGGGTGCAGTTGTAAGTCTCTGCTTCAACGTCTCAAAGGCTTGGTCTCTGGCAGGGGTCCAGTGAAAGCACTGTTTGGTGTTCAGGAGCTCAGGGAGGGATGCAATAAGCTCTCCACAGTTGGGGATGAATTTATGCACGTAGGCAACCATGCCTAAGAAGGTACACACCTGACCAACATCAGTGGGAGGTGGCATACCAGTGATTGCCTTGATCTTGGCAGGGTTGGGCTTTATCCCTTGAGCTGAGATGGTGTGCCCAAAGAACAGCAGCTCTGACTTGAGGAACTCACATTTGAAGGTTTTAGCTTTTAGCTGGTTTTTCCAAAGGGTGTCAAGGACAGCATGGAGGTGTTGGAGGTGCATGATTTGATCTTGACTCAAGACAATAATGTTGTCAAGGTACACCACCACACATTTTCCAATCAATTCCTCAAATGCTTTCTTCATCAACATAGCAAAGGTGGAAGGAGTGTTGGTCATCCCAAAGTTCATGACCCAACACTCAAACAACCTGTGGTGTGTACAGAAGGCAGTTTTTGCCTCATCCCCTGGTGCAATGCAGACCTGGTTGTACCCCGGGGTGAGATCAATCTTGTGTTGAG
>QTSX02000475.1:0-16801 GCA_014839935.2 Entomophthora muscae
AGGCAGAATAGCACAGGAAGGAAGACGTAGAGGCAGTGCTGGCCTGGGGGGTCTGGGATTGGGTGGGTTGGGCTTGCGGGTGAGGGGTGTTGATGGCAGGGGTGGAGGCATGAGGATTTTGTGTGATGGCTGCCATATAACGCTATTTGTATTCCTCATCTGTCATTGGCTGGATGGGCTGGTAGGTGGCAGTGGCACAAGGTGGGAGGCTCTTGTCCTTCTGTGATTAGTTGCCCATATTCACATGAAAGACAATTGGGCAAACAAATCAGCCACCATTTGGCAGCCAAAGAGAAAATTGTGGTCAAGGACCCCAAGATAGAGGTTGTTGAAAGCCTGAGGGCGGCGCTCCCATAGTGTGGATCCAATGTTAAAGAAGACAATATCAGCCAGTTTAATGTCTGTGTGGCTGGAGGGTATACTGAGGCCTGGTGCCCGCGTCCCTGAATGGCCTTAAGGGCAGTGGAGCTACCCTCCATCTGGTGGCTCAAGAAAACCTGATGCTTTGAATTTGAGCCATCCTAGGAGTCAAGTAATCCACTGAGGATGTGGCTGTACAAGTAGCAATTGATGAAATCTGGGTTTGTCTGATATTAGACAAAACCCTTAGCTGAAACAGCCAGAAATGCACCAATAAATGTCCCCTTCTTGACCTTCTTCCTTCTATTCTTGGCAGGGGCTTTTCCTTGCTCACCAAAATTGTCAAACACAATTGATAACTTGTAGTACAAGACAAACATGATGTCATCTGTTAGACTAGTCAGGTATTGGACCAGGGTTGATTCAATGTCTAGATCATACAGGTAATCCTCAGTGCCATCCCATTGGTTGCTGGAAAAATTTGTAAGAACCTGTATGGAAGCCACCTTTCTGTGCATCCAGAGCTGCACCATGCGCTCAGAGACCCATATGTTATGGTGTGCAAGCTGTTTGCGGACCTGGGTTAGGAGAAGCTTGGGGTCCTGCTGGAGGAGGTCAAGCATGATTGGGTATGCCTCAGATATTTGTGACTTGGGGCCTTCTTGGGCTTCTTGGCTATCCCAATCAGATTCCCCCTGTTCATCAGGTTGTTGAATTCCTTCATGACAGTAGCTCTAGTAAATTGCAACTGGGCGGCAATCTGTTCCTAGGACAGACCCTGTAGATTCAGTGCCACAATTTCCTGAAGAATTTGGGTGGTGATGATTTGTTGCTTGGGGCGCTGGGCCGCGGGAGCTGAAGCCTGATTGGCTGTAGGGGGGCAGGTTGGGTGGTGGCAGGAAGCTGTTCCAAATCAAGGTTGCCATCCTGATTGGTTGGTTGGTGGGCAGCTTGTGCGGGGGTGGGTACGGGAGCAGGGGCAGAGCTAGACACTAAGTGACTCTCAAACAAGTCAAAGCCATATGGGTCAGGGGTCAGTAACAGGTCAGCTTCCTTGCTACCCACCTCAAAGGCTTGGGTGTAAACAGATGCCTCCATGTTCTGAGCCTTGCCTTCATTGAAGCTGGCTTGACTGCTGGAGCCGTCAAAGATATTGCTAGTAAAAACCATTGTAAAAAGCCTAGGATAAAATCACTAAAAGTAGAAATTTTAAAATTTTATGATTTATTTTTATTGTAATCTTGAGTCCATATTTGGAAGGTCCTAAAACAATTCCATACAAATCAGGAGCCATGAAAATGGACAAAATACCTCTGTTCCTAAATTGGATAGTTGTTGATTGGCTGCTAAACTGTTATATTTTTATTTTAGGCTGCTCACACTACACATCTTGTGTGAGTTCATTTTGTTTTGTGCTTGTGGAATCTTGCTTCTAGATTGCTCTAATTCTGTTTCATTTTAGTCCTTCTGTCAGTGCCTTGTATTAATCTTGATTGGATTATAATATACTTCAGAATAGCATCCATTCATCTCACTTATTGTGTCAGTTCATTTTGTTTGTGGTTTGAACTACACTGCTTGATGTTTGATATAATTTTTTATGATGGGCTAGTGAAATTTTGTTTTTGTTTGAAAGTTCATTTATTAACTGAAATTTCATAAATTAATTGAATCCTGAATCTTGCGCGGCTTGGATTTTGTTCAAATCTGAAATCATTTTGTTTAAATCTGAAGTATTTTTGGTTGTTGCCATAGCTTTTAAAACTACTGTATTGAAATAAGTGAATCATGAGGCAAGATATTTATTTGTGGAAAATATCAAACTACTAGGGTAGTTTGTTGGAAATAATTGTTACTTAAGGCTCTTGGGTGCATCTTGATGAGATGGTCTCCTTTGGTGTAATATTTAGTCAGCTTACAGACACCACCAATGGTGGTTATGTAAGCTGCTACTTGACCTCCTTGCAGGTCAGGATTTTAGGTGCAAACAGTAAAATTTGGGGGAACTGAGTGTGGGGCATTTGTGCACCACTCAGACTCAATTCTCTGCGCCACTACCCACTTGCAATCAATTTTAGATTTAAATATACAATTGCTGCAAGCAGGCGGGGCTTTGGAGCAGGTTTTCCTGGGTGGTGGAGCTTTGGGCGGGCCACACCTGGGAAAACTATGTCCAGGACATAAAAGTAATTTATTGTTGTCATGCCTGGCAGTGGTTCTATACCAAGAGGCAGATCATGATCTCATTAATCAAATATCTGATCATAAGAGCTCAGTACATATTATGTGTATGCCTGGCCAAGTGCAATAATCCAGTGATAATGGGGTATTAGACTACTAGGATTGATATGACTACTTTATCTGGACAGAGAATAGCAAAATAACTATTCTTGCTATACTGAAGTCATAAGGTTGGACTTCAGCAGGCATGAGAAAGGGTGGTGCAGGAAATCAACAATTAAACCAGGGTTGGCCCTGGTTTAAAACTGCATGGCTTGTAAAGTAGAATAATAAGAGAATTTGCTATTGTAATGTTAGAAGCCTCTTGGAAGATGGTTATAAGCTAATGCCTTTAATCCCAAAAAATATGTTTATTGAATATTAAAATGTTGGTAGAGTTTGCAAAAGTAATTGTATTAAAGAACCTAACAGCTTATAAGAAGTAAAATGAGGACTAGGCCAATTAATTAAGCCTAAGAACATGAGTCAAAGACCTGCTTTCACAATGGAAAATTAATTCAACAGATTGATTTCTAAATCTGGAAATTGGTCTGCACTGACATTAGAATTAAAGCTATTTAAAATTAAAGCCTGGTTATTATAATAAAAATTGCTTAAATGTTGATGTATAAAATCAAAATAAATTCTGGTGCAAAAGGACTAAGATATCAAGAAGATTCAAATAAATAAATGAAGTCAGAGATGAAAAAGAAGGAAGCAAGCCACATAACCTAACAAGTACCTTTTTGGGGTTCAAGTCAAACAATCTCAACTTGGTGCTGAGACTCAAAACTCAAGCTATTCATTTCTGCTTGGATAGAGATGAGTGAATTGAATAAAAAATAACTAACCAAGGTTAGTTAGTCTTATTTGAGGACTAAACCTTGCTAGTAAATATCATGTTTATGGGAGGGCAGTAGGACTAACTTGAAGCAGTTAGTCTATGGATCAAATAAGGAAGATGAAAACAGATCAGGGAATAATACTGTGAAAGAGGGGGGCTAAAATAACTAAGTTTGACTCCCATCCTGGGGGAAGGATCCACCAGGACACCATATAGTGCAGGACTGGTATGGCTGCTCAAAGTGGTATCCAAAGAGAGGACGTGGCAGATAGTTGGGGAAAGTAAGAATCCAGACCCATCAGGATCATCCCACCAAGCAACCAGGAAGCGTGCTTGGGAGGATGCTCTTCAACCTCCAAACCGTCCTCTTGGGGCAGAAAGCCAGGGGCCACAGGGAGGGAGGGCATTGGAGAGCTCAAGCTAGGGAACACTGAGGGAGCCTAATTGAGAGAAGAATACTCAAGGTTGTTGCAGGTGAGACTCTTTACCACGTTTTCACTGACAGCTAGAATTTTCTGAGTGCGCCCAGGGATATCATCAAACATTTGCATGAACTGATTGGGGTTGGTCCCCACATGGTAAAATAAATGTGAAACACGACTCCAAAGGTCTGAAGAGGTGGTCCAAATCATGACCAAGACAGGAGCCAGGGTAAAGGCCACAATTTTTAAGAGGGAAACCAACATTTCTTGTACAGGGAGGAGAAACAAAAGCAAAATTAAATATTATGCAATTTTTTGAACAGAGCAAAGAAAAGGGAGCACCTGGCAGCAGGGGACCTGCAGAACAAACCCAAAGTTGAAGGGACAATGACAGCAAACTATACGCTTTTAAAGAGAGAGGGAAGAGTTGCTTTCAAGCGCATATGGAGAAGCAGAGGTGGCAGAGCAAACAAGAGACAAAATTAAACTTAAAGTAGATAATTATAAGGATAATACTAACTATTTTAGGTTTCAAACTTGAACTTTGAAAGCAGGAGAGGTAAGTGTATATGTTATTACTAACTTTAACTCTAGATGCTTCAAAACAGGCACCGTAAACCCAGGGATAAAGGCAAGGGTAAGGGATAGTAACTACTTTTGCTAACAGCTTTAGGAAATTAAAAGAGACCCCAAAATAAAGGTCTAAAAATCTGAAAAACAACAGCTTGAAAGTATAAACTTTAATTTGAAAGAATGAGCAAGCTGGGGACCAAAAGTCCCCTGTCTTGCTTTAAGGGTGGAATTGAAAATTCAGGGTCACCTGACCCAGGGGCGCGGGTTTGATTGGCTGCAAGAGAAATTTTGCCAGGAAGATCCAGCAAGCTGGAGGATTTTACACCAATTTACGGCTTCAACTCTTATTGGCTGGGGTCAGATGAATGGGAAAGCTCACCATTCAATCTGGATGGATTGGCATTTAAAGAATTGGCAGTAGCGTGGCCTGAATGATTCAGCTTAATTAATTTCAAGTGTGGATGGGCCCAAGCCAAAAAGTAGTCCAAACTAATCTTAGATTCCTCCCAAGTGGGAAACAAGTTCATCATATTGGTATTTACCACCTGGGAAGAGTATGCCAATACAAATCTCTCATCAATTGTATGGGCTAAATCTGTAAGAGAATTAAGGGACTTGGCTGGCTTCTGAACAGATTTATTTGAACGGTGCGGGAAGATTGTCCTATCCAAGGCTAAAGGGGGGAGTGACTTTACAGATACAAGCCTCAAATGAGGCAAGTCACCTGGAAGAAGCAGTAAAATCAGTCCAAAAATCCAGAATTGGGATCTTACAGCAAAAACAAATATAAAGTAAGTTTTCATATTTAACTAACTACTAGTTTTAGTGTTTAGATTTTGAGTTTTTAACCCATTGTTCTTAAATGTTAGCTTCAAAAAATTACTACAGTGGTTTAAAAGCTATGAAAACAAGCAAGAATACTTTGGATTTATATGAAATGAACTCAGATGTAAACAAAATTAAAAGTAAACAAATCTATATTAATTTGCAGTAAATTTATTTGTTTTTAATTTTGCTTACATCTGAGTTATTTTCATTTAATTCTGAAGTGTTTTCACCTGTTGCCATAGCTTTTAAACTACTGTAATAGATTTTAAAACTAGCTAAAAGGACCAGAAGTGAAAATAAAAGCCTCAAAATTGATAATAACAGGACCAGGAAATGTAGACCTTACTCTGTCTCATAAATGACAAGCTTGATAACTGAATATTGTTTGGGAAAAAAGAGAACAGGAAAAATAAAAAGTACTTCATAGTAGCAGATAAAGGCAAATTCTGATAACTATTGTAATAAAGGGGTGCTAGACTAACAAAGTCTGGCTCCCATCCTGGTGAAACCATCCACCAGGACACCATCCAGTGCAGGACTGGAATGACCACTCAAAGAGGCTCCCAAAAGAGGCCAGTCAAAACAAGGGAGGAAAATAGGCGTCCAATGCCATAACCAAGGCACCAGTAAGCAACCACAGAGAACAATCCTGGGTAGGAGAAAAATCTGGATCCATAAGAGGAAGTTGATGCAGGGAGGGGAGGGAGTGATTTGGGACTGTTGTAAGCTTGGTGTCATGTGGGTCCAGGAAAGGGGATTCATAAGTCTCTGACTTTGGAAAGGGTGGGTGGTCCTCAGGGTAAGGACCTACACAAGACAACATGACAAGTATGTTAATAATGATGTGAACCAGGGTCAAATTAAAAAGGGAATTGGAGAGAAGACCAGGATTGGGAACATAATTTTGTGCAGCCAAAACAAGTATATTCTAAATACCTGGGGTTGTGGTCCATAACAACAGGGAGATGAGTACCATAACCACCATAAGTGCCTTATGTAAAGGAGACAACATTTTTTGCAGAGGAAGTTTTTAAAAAACCTCTGGGCAGACAGACCACAAGCACTAGGATGCTTCCAAGGGTTTGGGCCAAGTTTGAATCCTCTCAGATCAAATCTCAAAAAAAACACAGGTAGCTGGGAAGGCAGACAAAATGGCAAGCAGACCAGAGGAAAGTGGGAGGAGGGACAACAACAAGAATCAGGACAATAACCTTTGTTATCTAATAAAATACAAAAATACAAATGAATTTTCAAAATCAGGGGGTTTATTTGATAGTTGGGATTGGTAAGCAAGGGACCTGAAAGCCTTTGCTTCCACTATATGCATAGGAGGGGTGATGGTACTGGGTGTTTAAAGGAGGGGGTTTTTGGAAGCAACAAAGGGGGAGCCAGTTAGAAGTAGCAGCCTAATATTTTCATGATCTGGGACCAAGAAAATAGGAGCAGCAGACCTGAGTGTAAGGAACAGCCACCTGGTTGTCTAAGTGCATTTCAGGAACTCAGGGTCAACCTTACCCCTAATGCCTTCCTTCACCGTCACAACTGAGATGGCCCCAGAACCATTTACTTCAGACCAAAGGACCCCGGGCTGGAGGAATTGCTTGACCAGGATTCCACTAATTGTGGATTTTATTCTCAAACTTCCCAGGCCGCAGGTTAGCCAAACCCTGTAAAATACAGCCCATGTTTTCCTGTTGTCCTGCCAATTGATTCAAGACAGGACAACACCAAGAAAGCAAACAATCCAGCTGGATTAAAGTCTCCTCTGTAAATGGAGGGAACTCCAGAAAAAAGGAAGAAGTTTTGGCCATAAAAGCCAGCACAAAACGCTTGTCCACAGTGTGGGTCAAGTCCTCCAGGTTTTGGAGAGGCTTTTCCTGAACACAGCCACCTTTTTGTAGCTCTGGGGAATATATCTCTGTTCAGAGGTAATTTTGGGCCTTGGAACTTTACAGCTATGCTGTACTATGAACATTGTGAAATATTGATATAGCCAATAAGCAAAACAAACCTCTGTAGTAAATTGACTTTGTTTGATGATGCCTGCAGTTGCTATAATTGTCAGGATTGATAATTTGTTACCCCTCAAAACCCGGGCCCAAGGGCAAGATTTGAACCCTGAACCCAAATTCCTGCGGGCCGCTGGCCTCATGGACCAAGAGCCCGCCCGCCTGTGTCTTTCTGATATTGAGCCCCTGCAAGCTGATACTGAGAATGTTGGCCTGTGCAGTGAAACAGGCCAAACCAAGTAAATCATTGCACCAAATGGAAGACTAATCACAGCACCTAATGGAGGTACTGAAGCAGCAACTATTAGCTTCATGAATTTGAAGTCTACACCAGTAGCCAATCAAGAGCTGTCCCCAGGAAGAGGCACAGTCCTGCAGCACTGATCCCATGACCACAACTCTAAGGCAAGTTAATCAGGTAGCCAAATTGAGATTCTTGACCAATGAAAGGACTCCCGGGCCAAGTACCATTTTGCTGCCTTTGGACCCAAGCACCCAGTTCCCCCAGGCCTGCCTTTCCCAATGCCCTGATGAACCCCCATGGAAAATATTAAGTTTGGAGGTGGGGTGCTATATAGACCAAAGGACCCCGCACTCCAAACTTATCGCCATTTTTAAATAAAGGTTATGTTATTTTGGCTCATGCAGCTATTGCCTTATTTTGTATTTTCTATCTACCAATTCAGTTCAAGATCTCCTGGCCCTCCTTTCCCACCGCCCACAGTTTTCTGTCCTCCTGGTGTACCCTTTAGACCCGTCCATTTTACCGACTACCCTCTGAAATCTGAATACAAGGACTACACCCCAGGAAAGATACACAAACTTGACCCTTTGGCCTGCATACAATCTGCAGTTAGATACAACTGACAAGGCCTGTGGATATTTTCAACACCCAAGTTGTTCAGAGGGAAATTCAACTATCCCCCTGCTTACAGCCTGCCCATGGAACTGCCTTGACCCCAAACCTCCTTCCCCCCCCCCCCCCGGGCGTGGTCCTGGGTGGGAAAGTCTGTCTCCTACCTTTTAAAGTTAGCTCCCCTCTTGTGGTGGACATTGCCCGCAAAAAACCCGGCCCAAGTTACCCCTGAAAACAATGGGCCAGCCACTCAAGACTGGATCCCTGACACCTAGTCCTGGTCCAAGTCATAAGTTACAAGTTCAAGTTCAAGTCAATTCCTAGTCCAAGTCACAAGTTACAAGTCAAGTCAAGTCCAAGTCAGTCAAAATGAGTCAGGCAAATGTAGCATATGTCCCTTCTCAGTCTGTGAAGGGGAAGAGATTGGTTTCCTCACCTGAAGATATCCTGGTAGCCCGCTCAATGGCCTGCAGTAACTCCCCAAAGTTTTCAGGAAAAAATACCAGATGGTGGATTGCACAGTAAGAGAAGTTCTGTGTATAGTATTTTATTCACCAGGGAGATATGGTTTTTAATGTCCGTCAATTCCCTCTTAGAAGCCAGCCAAATTGCATGACATGGTCCTAGAGTTTGATAGCTGGGATGAATGGAAATCAATGGCCACCAAGCATTTTGGGAATACACATATGGATATTGTAAAGAAATTAGAGATGATCCATATCCAAGACTATGAAACTATTGAGGAGTTCATTGATGCCTACTGTGCCCTTGCCCGCCTATCAATCCAACAAGAAGTTCAAAAAGGACACCAAAGCAGCAAATCTGATATTGAGCATGATTTCAACTCTGGTATTGGTTTGACCTTCTTTAAGTGTGCAGTCCCTCTTTTATACTGTATGGCCATTGAAGAAAGAGATATTGAGGACCTCTCAGAAGCTTACGACTTAGTTGAAAAGCTCTTTTGCATCAAAGTTGAAAGTCTTACAGACAAAAAGGCCAGACAAGAATCAGAATGGAACCCATTCAGAAGCACACCAGGTCCCCTGACTAAAACAAACGACTTGGCCTTTCAGCTGGCTGAAACCTTAACAGCATTTATGGTATCAGGAAAGTCAGCCCCACAATATAACAATAGCTTATGTTCCAATTGTGGTGCTTTAGAACACTGTACATCTGAATGTCCTGATCTATATTAAGTCAAATGACTTATTTAGAGAGGGCAATGTGATGGTGCCATCAGTTTCAGACTTATTTACATGCAAATACAAATAAGCAGCTCTGTTAAAGCCCAAACTTCACCCCTTTCCTGCCATGCAGATATGGCATATTTCTCAATTAGCCTATTTCACTAATTGAGCCAGGTTTTATCAAATATTCAAATACCAATAAACCATTTCCTCAAAACCACTCTTTCAAGTGCTTTGCTAGCTAAACCAAATTACCAGGATTAATCCTCTTGGATTACAATGCAGATCGCTTTCTGGGGGGCAACCTTAAATATGAATTGGGAAGCCATGGTTTTCTAGGCATAGGGAGGTGCTGATAATCCCCATCTCTTGTTAATCGATTGGTATAAATTTTCTAGTAACTTGGCTCACCTTGCTGCTGGAAGTGTTGATTTTTGTGCTTGAGTTGATCAATCCTAGGAACAGATATTCCAACTGGGAGTTTATAATATACACTGGATTCTGTATTTTCTGATACAGTGTCCTCTTTAATCAATTGATTTTCTATTAGTGATTGTCCTAATAGCCTGTTTTACAGAACAGTGTCATTAGACCTATATTCATTCTGATAACCCATTTCAAAGTGAGCTTTAAATGCTATCCAAACCAGGGTCGTCTAGTATTGGGAAATACATTTCAAAAATTCAAAAATATGTGTTTCAAATAATTATCATATCTAAACTCCAATCCAGCTAGGAAAAGACGTCGGTTAACTTTCTAGTCTGAGGAGGCTTCTATTTAAAAAAAATTCATGAAACTCCCACCAAGCTCTTTAGATACAGGGATACAATGCTATTCTGCTGAAGGTTTGATTTATCTCTGTAACCGACTTATATAGAGTTGAAGAATAGCGCCACATTTACTTGCGGTAACTTCGTACATTCAATAAATACAAATAATAGAAATCAGAATCTCTTGTTACTGCGAGCTTAAAGAAGTTTACTCAAAACTTAATGCAACTCAAAGATATAACCATAAAGATCTTATATCATTTAATTTACCACTTGAATATCCATGATTATGCTAGGTTTGATTCAGCAAGAAGCATGTTGCCTATTTAGCCATAATGCCACTTTAATGGCTAAGCACAAGAGAACCCTAATACTATATTTTGTAGATTGCGTCACTTGAGTAAACCTGCCATAAATGAAAACATACAATAACTTGCCATACGCTCAGCCAAAAAAAACTGATTTGGATAGTTAGATATCCAAATGTGGTGGCTCGATTTCAGACTCGGTGAACTTCTGAGTGGAGAGCTTTTGGGAGAGAAGTGAAGTTCTGGGAGGACGCCTCTCGGGAAACAAGGGGTGGTAGAGCCCCAGGACTAACCTCACTGGGGGCAGGTTGGGCGCTGTGTAATAAGAGGCGGTCATGTATAGGATTCGTCACAATGGCAGCTTCAGAACAGTCGGGTTCAGCCTTGAAACCAGTCTGACGCAAAGGAAAAGCTGCAGAGGAATGGACAAGTTGACCCCTTTGCGCTCTTTCCACACAGGCCTCGATCTTTGCGGCCAGGGTTTCAAAGTGCGGCTGCGACCTCTTATACCGGTCTAGAATATTCTAATAGGTCAGTTTTGGGCAGACAGAGACAGTTACTTTGCCAAAGGTTACATCGACATCAATGGCAGCTTCTTTAAGGGCAGCCTTGATCACAGGAGGATTTGATAACATTTTCATGAATTCAGCAAGATCGTCGCTGGGGGTGCGCGAACTTAAACTGACGGAGTTTTCAGTCGAAGCGATGCCCTGAGAGCGATCAAGTTGATTCACGCTACGAAGAGAAGAAGTGCGACGACCAATTGAAGAATTCATGATGCCCTGCTCTCCAGTCAACTGGCTTCCTGAAAAGGAACCAAATCGATGTCCAAAAGACGACGATATCTTGGACGCCGCAGGAGATGTGGGGCGAATGGGTGGAGGCGTAACACGGTTAGATGGCTGGAACACCCCACGCTCGATAGAAACTGAAGAACGATTGCCATATGAGCTAGTGCGCGATGGGGGTGAAGCATTGGGCAGAGAAGGAGAGGAAGAAAGAGAGGGTGACTTGAAGGGAGAGAACATTGTCGTGGAAGGAGATCTGCGTAAGGAAGTCATATGAGAAGGAGGAGATGATTTCATACTTGAAAAGGCAGCTACCGTTCCTTTAAGCCCAATTAAAGCATCCTGATCTTGGGAACAAGGCCTACTTCGTGTTCCAAGCTCACGATTATGAGACCATCTCACAGGAGAAGTTGAGAACGTGTAGGGTTGATTTGAGACGGGGTCTCTGTTGCCAACTCCTGAACCTAAACTTGTGAGCGATGATGCCTGACTGTCAGGTTCGTTGTATTGGCTGTTATCAGCAATACCAGAACCCTTTCCAAAGTTTCTAGATGTACTAGGGTCTTGGAAGAATTGCTGATTAAAAGACTGAATGGAGTTAACTAAATTGGTACAAGAGGTTTACATTTCTGGAACCAGATAAAGCGGTTTCATTTTGACCTGATCCAAATTGAAGTTTCGCACTGATGAGCTTTTCACTATCTTCAATGCGAAAATCACACAAGCGACGCGTAGTGACAGCAAAGCTTAGTTTTCTACCAATTGTTTAGAGACAAAAGATGATAAGTTTACCCAATGGGTGAATCAAAGGGGGCCAAGTCGATTCGGGAGGTTCTTAAAATGTTATCATCGGAGGAGGCAGGATGGCCTAAAATTTAGACAAGCATATGAAGGTTTGGATACCAAAGCCGATCTCTGTTTCAATAGTAGAAACAGCAGTTAAGAGGCGATAGCCAATCTTGAGTCCATATTTCTTAAATTTTTTAAGCCGTTGATTTAGGCTCGAGGCAGGGAGTATCTTTACAAATGATTGGAGTGAGCGAAAGTACGTGATTCCGTGCTTATAGATAGTTGGTAGCTCAAGCTGGCAATCCTTAGCTCCACTAAAAGTTAAATTAATCTATCTGTCTTCCCCTAAAATGCCAAACTCTAAAACTTCATACCTCAACAGTAAACACCAGGATTCCAGCAGAATTGTTTTTTTGAGAGTCGTGGCAGATCTACCGAATTGGTGAAACCCTCCTCCTTGGTTGAGTTCAATCTTATGGTTTTGTTGTTGCTCATCTACTAGAACCAAAGACTGACTGGCCGAAAGCTCTGAAGCATCAAGGAAAATCTCAATGATGAGAGGTGGCACGTGATCTCCCGTTATGGAGGCATTCCGCCAGCAACTAGCATCAGTTTTGAACACCTCTATTTCGTCGGTTTCTAAATTAAACTGGAGTTGGAGACAAAGTGAAAAACAATCCAAGTAAGTAAAAGATAAAGAGAGTCGGAGTTTGTGATTTTTGGAGTAAAATATATGTATAGGGCGATTGGGGATGGAGGTAGATAATTACCCATCGATTTTGTTTGATGCCTGTAGAGGGCCTCTGAAGTTGCTGGGGTGCAGCAGCGTGGTCTCTAGCTGTTATGAGCGGCACAACGCGTGATTGGAGGACAACTTGAACAATTTTTCCATAGAAACTCTGAGAGAAAAGTTAGAACTTTCAAGAGGGAAAGCAACCAACCTGGACGATTTGATCAGCACGACTGGCCTTGTTTGGGATGGAAGTGGTGTTTGGTTGAGGAGAAGGAGGTGGAGACACAGAAATTGAGGAAGAAGAAAGGCGATGAGAATGCATCAAAACGTAGTTATTATTTATCAGTTTTTTTTGTTTTATGGGGAACAAATAGTATTGGTAGGGGTGGAGTGGGTTAGTTATAGGGAAAGCTTAACAATATAATTCAATGTGACTGCAGGGAGTCGTGGGGGTCATAAACTGTCTAGATGGGCCAAAGTTGTGATATGCTTTCAAATTAAAGTAAGAAAAGCACGGGTCATCAAGACACAAAGAAAGCTCCCATCCACTACATCCTTTTAAGCGTCACCTATGCTGGCTTAACCAAATCGCCTCTGGCGTTGACTGCTGATCATTCAAACCAGCTGCTACGCAACCCAAGCCAATCGATTCCAGAGAAGCAACTCAGCCCGAGTATAAATTTCAAGCATCAGTGGACTGACATAAGCCCAGCAGAACTGCCAGAGCCTTTGACGGTGAATCCGCAGCAATTCTCCGAACTTGGTTTACCAACCCAGCCACTACTTTCATGCATGGGTTAGCAGACCAACCCAGAAGAAGATAATTGAAATAGGCATTTATATGCACCCGAAAACATGTTTAATTAAATGCTCCCACATGACTACCTCGAACCATCCACAACAGCTTAATTCCAGAGATATCACAAAGAACGACGCTTGCAATATTTGATTACATCTGTCCCTCGGCCAATAGCATATGCAGATAACCAATGGAAATAACAGCAAAGGCAGCGACATCTAAAGCCATCACAACTGGATTTAACCACTTATCCTTTCAAGGTCATCACGAATAAAGACAAGCCTATTTTAAACCCCTCCAAGCTTACATTAACAAATTTATACAAGAGGCAGGTTGAAACAGAACATACCAAAATTCCTTAACTGGTTTAGCACAGATATACACCCTTTATAAAAACTTTGATCAAAGCACATTTAAGGATGTTGTTTGTGACCCCATATTACAGCAATGAGACTGAGCGAAAAAGAAAACAAACAAGTTCTACTTTTGCCGTATAAGCCAAATGGACACCGCCAAGCAGTACAAGGTACTAGCGATAAGCTGCTATAGGCTTAACGCCCATTGAACCCCCAAGCTCAGCTCCGAGTAAACCCAAGCCACATTCGGAAAGGAACTTTCACCTTATCGGAGATTTCATATCAGTTAACGGCAACAGCGGTGCAATAGATGGATCAGCTCAGATCGAATGTAGGTAGATCACAGCACCGAGCCCCCACCCAGAACTATAGAAGATACCCTGCCAGACCGGTACAGAGCCCGGCTATGCTTTGTTGGGGAATGCAGAAGCTATGCGCCAGAATCCAACCCCCAAGCCCTAGGATCCCCTTAGATCGGATCAGCTATACCCAGCGCCAAAGAAATAATACCCCTTTTGAACCGACAACTCGGTCCAGAGCTATCCAAATCAATACAAGCAAGCTAAAGCAAAATTTAAATGCTACAGGTATTTCTATCAGGGCACCAAGTCCTGGATGCAAGCCACTGGGAAGATGGGCAGGACAGGTGTGCAAGCTAGAGGGTAGGGCCCACCACAGGATGGGTGCTAGCTTGATAATGTAAGATAATGACTGGTCCAACATCAGCCAGGGATCTTTGGATGGCATCAACTAATACTATAAGGATGATGAAGATTATTCCAAAGAGTTAATTGGAGGGGCATCAGTGATAGGGTCTATGTGGGTTGGGTGGTCTGGCTTGGGAGTGAGAGAAGGTTTAATAGGCACCAAGTATGCAGGTAGATAGAGTCAAGGATCTGGATGTACAAGCATTCTGGCTACTGCCAACTTACTTAACATCCAGCCATCACCCAATTTGGTGCCCTTCCAATATACAGTTTGACATACCGATAATGACAACCAATCAATATCACATGACTGTCCAAGTATCCAGTGGCTTGAACCCATTCCGCACATGACCAACCCCTAGGTTTGATCCAACTAAATCTCCGCCACAGCCAAATCTATATAAGTCTAAAATATTATCCAATAAAAGATACTTCTCTTCTTTCCTAATTCCATATCTGAAGCTTCCCCAAAAGGCGCTCCTTATCACTGGTAGCAGCTACAGTTTTTTTACCACACCCACGAAAGAGAAAATGACTGACCAAAACCCGCCCACCTTTGCTCACGTACTCAACCAGGCCACATCCCAGGAGACCAGGAAAGCCTACTTCCGCTGTGAGAATTGGGGAGCAGGTTAGTAGGAAATAGAACCATGCTCTCAACCATAATAAAAATCATGGTTTCAGCAACAACCAAAATGTTGTCACTAACAATTCATGGGAGGCCAAAGGGGGGAAAGGAATCAACTGAACACAGAAAGCAACAGTTAAAACCAACTGGCCAGTTTTACTAGCAAATTTTCAAACTTTATTAGATTAGAGAATGACGAAAGCAAGGTCTTTATCAACTCTTGCATTCATTTAAGGGATTGATAGAATTGGGGTGGTAGATTGAATGTCACAAAACCAATTGACCAATACTATGAGCAGATTAAATGCATTTCTTGAGGCAGGAAGATCTTGTCAAATTTTGAATGGACATAGTCAAAAGGAAAACCTAACCAGCTAAAATCAGGAATATGCTTTGGATACAATTACCACTGCTCCCAGCCGCTCTTGCACATGATATTTAACCAGAGGTGTCTCTTGGGTGGGTTAGGCGGGGGCATCTTCAGAATAATTCCAAAATATTAAATTGATGGCTTTTCTTGGGCTTTTTCAGTAACCTTTTGGGGAAATATTCAAACACAATTTGGTAGAAATTCCCAAGCATTTGGAAGGAATTGGAGTAGAGGCCTAAGAGAGAGGCATAACTTTACATCCTTGCCCACAACATCAACAAAGATATACCTAGTGGATGCACTGTATTTGAAGGACTGGTCATGCCCAAAGCATGCACCAAGATAATTCAATACAGTTGCTCCCTTCAACCACAAATAAACACACAAACACCTATCACAGGTGAAGTTACCAACACCAAATACATTGGTATTGACAAGTTCTTTGGTAAAAACAAAGAAAACAAAATTAACTGGCTAGACCACTCAGCTGCTAAACTCTGCGCCAGCCATATTCCCCACAAAAAATGGGTCCAGGAAGCCAGCAAGCGCCTGTACAAGGCCACAGCTAACTAGTTTGCCACCTGGGTTGGCTCACAAACTGACAACCAGCTTGACAACTGGGAAGAGTTCAAACCAGACATTACGCACAATTTCCGTGTCACCAAATCCCTCCAAGACATTGCAATACAGCTCAGCAATCTTCCTCAGAAGACCACTATCACAGCTTACGCCAATGAATTTGAGGAAATACACTGCAAAATCCAAAACCCAGCACAAGCTTACAACATACATACCAGATCCCCATTCATCAACAGAATGAAACCCTCTGTTGCTGCCCTCATCCACCCAGAGGCTAATACCTCCATGCCCGTGCTCATTGCAGAAGCCAAGCACACAGAAAAACACGCAAACATGGAATATGCTGCATGCAACGGCAATTGCTCCTCAAACAGCAATGGCAGAGAAAACTCCAATGGCAACAAACGCCAAAACACCAATCATAGCAACAGCAGCTCCAATTGCAACAATGGCAATTGCAGCCAAAGCACAAGACCGCTCCTGTCCCAAGAAAGAGGACGCCACCAAAGTAAACAATGCTGAAACAGCAACCTACTATGAATCTGACCCCACATTCTCTGACCTTGAAGGTCTCAAAACAGAGGAACAGGGAAAATAGGAGGGGGAACAGGCTTAAGTGCCTTGGTCTCCCCCCAACACGACAAGAAATTGTACCAAGGCACAAACTTTGCTACT
>QTSX02000476.1:0-16712 GCA_014839935.2 Entomophthora muscae
ATCTCTGCTTTTATATCAAAGAAAGTACCATTATTTTCTTAAATTTCCCCCTTTATTTTATTTATTATAATTCCCAGAAGTATATACTCAACAGTTGTAGCACAGATAGTTTATTCACACTTACAAAACTTAAAAAAAAACCTCCAAAGAAAAGAACCCAGAAGATGGCACTTCCTACTGGCTGGAGACAATACAAAGAAGGTCAGGACATCTTCACAAGATTTCCTGTCTTCAACAATATCCTTGTACCAACTGAAAAGTAAAACTTTCTCAACACACAAGGAATCCTGAACCCACCTCCAATCCCCAAAACAACCAAATACCCAACATTGTATTCCAACGCCTGCGCTCAGCAGAAATTGGAGCATTATCAGGACTACACCAAGAAAATGCCAACCTCTGGATTCAAAGCACCCAAAATAAGTTTACACAAGTAGGCTACCCCGCAAACTCTGGGCAAGCATAATTTCTTTAAGCGTTACTGGGACTGCCTCACACTTTGTAAGCAAATGGTTTGACCAACACCCTGGTCACAAAAAAACTGGAGCATGTTCAAAACTGCCTTCCTGGAGAAATTTGCCATGAAGGACTCTGACATAGTGATTGTGACAGAACACAGAACCTTCAAAATTGTTGTAATTGTGCTGTTTTAGCAGAGTTACAAGGGGAGAAATATTTAGAAACTATATAATATTCTTTATTGAGGGATAGGTATTATATACCCATTGTAAATTGTGGATAAAAGGAACATGATTGTGTTGATCACATGGTGGGATGGTGAAGGGGATGGCTTGATCCTGGTAATGAGTCAAGTGCCAAAACAAGGTATCCATTTTAAGAGATCATCATTTGTTCATGTTTTTGGATTTGGAAATTCAAGTTGACTTCCTAACCTGGCTTCAGGTGACTGGATAATTGAATAATTGGATCACAGGTCACAAATCCGCTTACTTGGAACCTTGCTGGCAGGTTGAGCCTGCTGTTTCAACACCCCCAACTGAAGGTTGGTCTCCTATGTGTCATGGCCAGGTGTAGTCCCATAACAAGGCAACATGGGAGGAGTCCACCCTTCAGGGTATCACAACACCAATGCCCAATACAGGAAGGGCAAAGTGCGGGATAAGTACATCATATCAGCTGCAAGTAGATGGTAAGCACCAAGATGAGGTACTAAAACCTCAGCAAGACTAAAGATGGTTAGGATGACCATCCTGTATCTACTGTGGTCATAGGAGATAACCTCAGCAGAAGGTTGTAGAATTTGAGGGGATGGAGTGGGAGGTATGAAGCTGCTGGTCTGTCCAGGGGTGGGCCCTGGTTGTTAGTCCATGGCTATAGGTTCTGCGGGTTCTACTAGGTGGAGTGCTGATGACTGAACTGGTTGATTTGAGATTGTCTAAGGTGATAAAAGAATATGGGAAGAAAGGCAAAGTCTACTCTGTGGACCATATACTTTATTAAATGTTATCTGCGGCTGAATTGATTGTAGGGAAGTAGGTTTTATACCACTCATCTGGTCTTCCTTGGAAGTGACAACTGGAAGCTTCTTGGGGAACTCTATTAGTCCATCCTTTAGTCACAGGTACTTTGGGTGAGGAGGAGGAATGCTTGAGAACAGGGGATAGGGTCCCAAGAATTTTTGGTCTGGGTTGGAGAAGGAAGGTCTATTGCATTTGAGTCATTAGATTGGCTGGCTGAATCATGGCTGGGGCTGTACTGGGGACTGGGTTTGGCTTATCTGGTTTCACCTTGAGATCAGTTGGATCACTAGAAGCTGATTGGTGACTATTTTTGCCAGGTTCAATCATTTGGGACTGGGGTTGCTTGGCAGTTTGGACTTGCTTATGAGCAGAGGAATTATCATCTGGAGGTGAATATCCTTGGCTGAGTAGCTTCTCTTCACCTTTTGAACCAATGAAATAATTGGAAACTTCAGGTGATGTGGGGGCTGCATTGGCTTGGGAGTTCTCTTCTCCAGGCTTTATTTGATTGGGAGTGGATTCTGAGTCAACCTCCTGCAGGTAATGTTTCATTACATCAGTGGGTGTACTATCAGGTGCATTGGGATTTAGCTGGGTACAGACAGTTGGACCAGGACTGGAAAATGGGTGCAATGTGGGAACAGATATCTTCAGTTCAGATGAACAGGAAGTTTGGCTGGTAAATGGGGCATTTATCAAGTTATCCAGAAAATATCATAAACTTCAGGATGGGAGCCACCCGGCTCATTTGTAGCATTGGAGCCAGTGGCTCTGCTACCTTTGGGAGCCGCCAGCCCCCTGGGCCAGTTAATAAACTGGCCTGGTTGTTTGCTTGCTTTTTGTTAATTTTAATAGGTTCAAACTGATCTCTCTTTTGAGAGTTGGTTCCCACCCGCCCTGGTGGTTCAAACAGGGTTCAATTCCCCCAGCGGGTTTGCGCGGTTGACAAAGTTTTTGCTTGGTAGGGGGTGCGCGGATTTGAATATGGTTGTTGCAAATTGCAACTTGGCAGCCCTTACACTATGGGGGTAGGTTGTCAGGGAGGCTGTTGGGAGCCCAGGCGCCATACTGTACTAACTGCTGTTCTGTGGCGGGTAGAACAGTCTCACATTGTTCTGTCTTGCCTTACAGGGTCTCAGGTAATCATGGTGAAGGACTTTGTCTTGTTTACGTTTACCAAGTCCTTGCACAAGGTAAGTGTTGTTTTTTTTACCTTTAGAATGATGGCAGGGCCAACCTTTTCTGGCTGTAGTTTACTTTTTTCGGTATTTGTCAGGGCTCAGAATGCCCTTGACAATCAGCTGGCCTTCCTAGAGGCAAAACCCCCACAGCTTGAGAACCCCTACCAAGTATCTCCCAGAGTGAGAAAACCCCCTCTCAACTAACAAATGGCCCAGGATTTGAGAGGCACACAAGCCTCAAATCCCTGGCTTTAATTCTATTATCAAATTTGGGCCTCTCAACTATCAGGAAACAGTACATCAGGAGCTCAATAGTTTGATCACGCAATTGGGCGCTCAATTGCTCGCGTGATCTATAAATAACTGTGGCACCTTAGCATGCTGCAGTTCAAGAAAGTTTCATGTTATACCAACCAATGAGCACCCACCCCCTGGCCCAAGTACGCAAATTCCAGTGAAAATTGTAAGTTCAACTGAAATTGATGCCATCAGTTCCCTGGTGGCACAAAAGGCCACAAAATTACCAGTAAGTATAAGTAGTGAGGAGGAGAAGCCCTCCTCACTGTTGACATCTTAATAAAGCAAGTTTACGCCCAGAAATTGTTATCTTATTTCAGGGACTGTCTATTTTTTCTCCAATTTAATTATTCTCTTTGCATCTATTTGGAAATCCACAACACAATATAATCTTGCCTACCCATATCCTCCTGGTTATACTCCTGCTATCTCAGTGTAGCAGATCCAAGTCCAATCAGTCAAACCAGTCCAACTTACCATTATCCTGCCCTTGACTCTTATTGTCATTACCTTCATGTGACAAAGCTTTGAGGAGCTTTGCCTCCAGGGAGGCAATTTTATGAGACAACACTTTATTGTCATCCAGCCAACAAGCCATGATTTTGACACTCTTTTCCTCTCTTCCTTTCAAAGCCTTGATCTCACAATTTTCCCTGGCTTTCACTTGTTGCAAAATTTTGTCAAATCCTACTAACAAGTTCCAAGAATCCCACACATAGATTTGATTTCCTTGAGTGGGACTCCCTTTTTTCAAAGTAATTGGAATACAATTCTTCAAACACAGCTTTTACTTCCACCAAAGCCTCCTCAGGCACAGTCTTGGTGACCTCCATACTTGCCCAAGCTTCCTCCAGTGAACTTGTAGGAACTTCTTTCCTGGCAGCAGCAGTTTCCACATGAAGTACTCCAAATTTTTCCCTTTCAAATGATGACAAAGAAGAAATAATAATTGAAAAGTAATTGAGGGGAAAGCATCAAAATTGACAATATATCTTTATTAAAATTTAGATGTTTTTGCTTATATATCATTCTGAGCATATTTTTCAGGAAGCCAGTCATAGGTAGAGGCATTGGGCAGCTTGGGGTGAGGTGTGGCTGAGCCAGCGGGTAAGGCCCATCATAGAATGTGTGCTAACTTGATAATGTAAGAGACAGATCACTCAAGCAGAGACCAGGGTCTGGAGTTGGGGACCATGGAATCCACCAACCCTGTCAAAGTAATATAGAGTACTTCAAACAGTTGGGTAGAGGTGGTCTTGGCGGCGGGAGGTTCCAGCAGGCGGTCCAGTCTGGGGGTTAAGGGCGGAGTCATGGGGACAAAGTAGGCAGGCAAATAATTGTATTTGTCTTTGAACAACCTTGGCAGCCTTTTGTACCACTTTCCTTCACGACCTATGTATTTGGTTTCTCTAGTTCTTGCCAGGGGGTCAGCAAGGAGTATGTTTTCAAAGTTGAACTTGGCGTAGGCTGTGTTTGGAGGGTACTTGCTAAAGTGCACAGGTTCAAAGGGGGCTCCTGGGGGACAGTATATTGCCTGGGGAGGGTCAGCAGGTTGATCTCCAGAGGGGGCAATTGCCTGATGGTATACTTGGACGGAGTTAAGATGGAAGATCACTAAGACTAGATAAGGTAAGATTTGTTTGAACCAAAGGTTCATAAAGCTTTATTATCAAAAATGACAATATGGTCATCACAATATCACTGGGGCTTTTATACCATGGGGTTTTGCTTCTTCAATTTTTGCAGGGTTCAGGTTTGCAGACAAGGCACTGGCGGGGCATGGATCTTGGCTTAGAGTCTTGAGGGCGGCAGATCCAGGTTGCTCCTGCTCTGGTGAACAGAAGTGGCAATGCTTTGTTCTGCCACTACTGTTCACCACGTCAAATGATTAGTTCAATTGTACTAACCATTCTGGACAAAAGACTTGCAGCTGCTGGTGGTTATTGGCAGAGTTAGCGGTAGGTTTTGGTTTAACCTCTGCATAGGTCTGGATCTTTGGTGGCGCAAGGTTGGCAGCAATCTGGTGACTATTTGGGGAATTGTCCTCAGGGGACTGGGGGGTCTCAGAGTAACTCATCAACTTGGGTTTGCAATTTAACAAGTTGGTGGGTTCCTGTCCACTTTGTGTGACTTGAGTAGTCTTTGGAGGGTCAGGGTTTGATTACAGGGTCTCCAATGTTGATTTCAAACCTTCAGTATTGACACTTGGCAGGTTTCTGTTCCTCCTGGTTGGGGTCATCTATCTCTGGTGGTCCAGGGCTTGACCCAACTGGCAGTTGGGCGGTTTCCTGTCTACTCTGGTCAACATAAGGCTTTCCCTGAGACCTTGGTTTCAATTCCTAGGTTTTCAATACAAGTATTGAAAAGTCATTCATGACAGTTTGTGTGATTTGTAAGTTACAGGCAGGAAGTCACCATCATTGTTTTTGATTTGTAACACTCCCCCAATAGATACTTCAGAGGCGTCTGTCTCCATTTAATATTCCCCATCATGTTTGGGGTATTGGAGAATGGTTGCTGTTGTAAGTTTCTCCTTAAGACGTCTGAAGCACAGGTCACATTGGGGGGGGGTCCATACAAACTTATATTTGGCGCCAGTTATGATGGATAGGGGTGCAGTCAGGACACCGAAATTGGGTATGAAGTGTCACACATAGGCAATCATTCCCAAGAATGTGCGGAGTTCTGACTTGTCCTTTGGCGGTGGCATTTTGCAGATGGCCTGTATCTTCTGACTATCAGTCTTAATGCCGTCTTTTGAGACTATGTGTCCTAGTAAAGGCAGTTGCTTGACAAAGAACTGGCATTTGGAGGGTTTGGCTAGCAGTTTGTGTTGTGCCAGGGTAGCAAAGACTGCCTCCAAGTCCTTGTGGAGTTGTTCTACCAAGGGGCTATAGACAATAAATATTTAACAGGTATACCAAAGCATGCTTGCCTATGTGGGGGGGGCAAACACCTCGTTCATAAAGGTCACAAATGATGACGGGGCATTTGCTATCCCAAAATTGAGTACCACACACTTGTATGAGCCGTAATTAGTATGAAAGACTGTCTTGGGGATATCTTCCTCCTTGATACAGATCTGGTTGTAGCCTGCAGTTAGTTTAATCTTGGAGAAGATTGTGGCGCCGCCCAGGGCATTGAAGAGGTTGTCAATAAGTGGTAGTGGGTAACAATTTTTGATGGTAACTTTGTTTAGGGCTTGGTAATCTGTGACTAGGCGCAGGGTGCCATCCTTCATGGCCACAAAAAATACAGGGGCCCAAAAAGGAGATTGTGAGGGACAAATGAGTCCTTTCTCCAAGGCCTCCTTGAGGTAGGCACATAGGACATTGTCTTCATTTGGGGTCAGGCAATAGATAGGCTGCACTTTGGGTACAGCTCTTTTGAGTTGGATGGAGTGTTGGATATGTTTCTCTGATGGCAACCTGGGTAGAGCCTCTTTGAAGATATCTGGATGCCAGGCTACAATTTTGCAATCCTGAGGCATAGTGGTATCTTGATGGTCTTTGAAGTGTATGATCTTGTACTGAAAGAAGTCCCAGTTGATTGCCTTGAGGTTCTCCTTTTTGTCCAGGGTCTCTGTGATGTGTACAAAGACGTGGTTGCATAGGAGTTGGTCCACTGAGTTGAGGTAGATCTGGTGATTGACGCCTTCACATTTGATGGTCAGTACCAAGGTTGCCCAGTCTACGTGGGGGTTCTTTTTTCTCAACTGGTCCAGTCCCAGCACAATATCAAACTTGGGAAAATCAATGACGGGTCCCTGGATAGTTAAATGCAGGTTCTCTAGCATGACAGAGAACAGGGCAGTTTCCCTTGTCACAGCAATGTGATGTTCATCAGCCAAAGCCATGTTTTTAATCTGCAAAGGATTATTGGTTTGCTTGAACTTATCCACAAAGCTGCTGTTGACTAGGGTTCAATCTTTGCCTGAGTCCAGGAGTGCTGAGTCTGTGTAACTGCAAAAGCAGAAAGGATAGAACATCAGTTTATTTTGATGTCTGGCAATGGTGTAGAGTACTGGGTCTTCTGAGGGCACTTGGATCATTTGACACTGGTCCATGTCTTTGGGTTGGTATTCATCATTGGGCAAGTCAGGAGTTGTGCAGGGAGAGCTTGGCTTGCTTAGTGCTCTCCCTGAGCTTTTTCCTTATATTGATTGTCTTTTGTGGCAGTGATACAGAAATGGGTACAGTTTGATTGGCTGTTGTTTCCAATTCCATGCCCATTTGTACCTGAGGGTTTATAGTTTGTGTTGCTGCTGTTGTTCCAAGGGGTAGTTGGTTAGAACGCCCAGCTGGGTGAGAATCCATGGGTCTATTTTTCTTTCCAGTTTGCGCCTTGTGGAGAGCATTGGAAGTTTGTTCTGCTTTCTCTTCCTTGCAATACAGACTTTGCAAGTTGGTTACTTGGTCCAGGTTTACATGTCTCATTACATGAAACTTGAGTGTGTTATATTACATGAGGTGGGTAGCTGGAGTGTCAAAGGCCATGTCAGAGGGGGCACATAGTCATAGTTCCTTGTATGCTTGGTTGAGCTCCTTCACTGTACCAGTCTGGGTTAGATTATTTACTTGACGTATGATTATAAATACAGTGTCCTTTAGAGAAAATCTTTCAAGAAGTCCTGTTTGAAAGTGTCCCAATCCTTCTTGGTGTGCTCTTTATGCCACTTGTTGCACCAGGTGCCAGCGTCATGAGTCAGTTGGATGAAGGTTTCTGCAATCCAAAATTGTTGCGGGCGCTTCATTTGGGCTAGATTGCTTTGAGAAGATTAGATCCATGCTGCGGCGCTATTGTTGTTGGCTCCAGAAAAGGATTCCAAGGCAGCGCTTTAAAGTCTCTGAGCTACGTAGGTTGGCATGATACTACCTTCAGTTGCTCAAGGCATGGCGCTGGGTGCCTGGAAGCAGCCTTGCAATGAAAGGGTGTTGAAGGCAGGAAGCAGGATCATCATGTTCTGGTAGAGGACAAAACCATCAGGTATCTTGGCACCAGGTGTGTATGGTGTCCAGTCCAGTGGGAGGCTGGACATGATTCTATCAAGGATTTGTTGGCTGCAGCAAGTACAGGCAACAGGTGAAATTTTGTGTAATAAAGTAGGATTTAAAACCTACTTCTTCTAACAATGCCGTAAATGCGCTGTTTTAGCAGAGTTACAAGGGGAAAATATTTGAAAACTAGATAACATTCTTTATTGAGAGATAGGTATCATATAGTCATTGTGAATTGTGGATAACATGAACATTATAGAGTTGATCACATGGTGGGATAGTGAAGGGGGTGGCTTGATACTGGTAATGAGTCAAGTGCCAAAATAAGGTATCCACCATGGGGGCTTAACTTCTGTTCATGTTGTTGTTTTTGGAAATTTGAGTTGACTTCCTAACCCGGCTTTGGGTGACTGGATAATTGAATTGCAGGTCATAAACCCGCTTACTCAGAACCTTGCTTGTAGGTCAAGCCTTCTGTTTCAACAGAATCATGGAACTAAGATGGAAAGATGCAAGAGTTAAAGTTAAAGAGAAAACACAGGCCACAAAACCTGTAAGGTCTTATAGTTTGGGGAAGATGATTGTAAACTTTAGCTTTTAACCTGGTTACATTAATGTTAGTTAAATACAAAAATATAGGTAGAGTTTGTAGTAACAACTGGACTAAGGCTCCTAGAAGTTTGTAGGAGGTAAAGTAAGGGCTGAGGCGGTTGATTAAACCTAAGAAAATGAAATAAAGTCCAGTCTTAATGACTGATGACTTGGTTAAAAAATCAATTTCTAGGTCAGGGAACTTCTTACCACTAGTTGGAGGATTAAAACTTTTGACAATCAAATTATGGGTATTACTATAGAAACTACCTAGCTGCTGGAAAAGAAAGTCAAAAGGAATCATAAGATTGAAAATAAACTTAAACTAAAAATGAAAACACAAGCCACAAAACCTAACAAGTACCTTTTTGGGGTGCAAGTCAAACAATCTCAACCTATTGTTGAAACAGGAAAACCAAGCCTTTTTATTGTGCACTGTTGATTTGAGGTGCAAGGAATGGTGTAAAGAGTTAAACCAAAAATGGTTAAGAAGACATGCATGAGGTAAAGAAAACAAAACTTGCAGTTTAGCTTAGTTAAGCTAAACCCAGTAAAAAGGTGACCGTTAGGAGGAAAAGCGGTTGTGGCAACTGTCCTTTGGTGCTAGAGTGAGCAAAAATTCAGGAAAAACAGGTCCAAAGCTCAAAAAACAAAAATTAAGAGTAAGGCAAAAGTGAGCATTTTTGGAATAGCTTCTCAAGGTTCAACAAATGGGTCCAGGGTTTGAAACCTGGTACAAAGGTAAGGGAAGTTTGAAACTGATATTAATCAGTCTTTAGGTCATAACTAGGCCTTCACAAGGCCTATTTTGGAGCCCAAAGGTGGAAAAGAAAGGGGAAAGGAAGATGAAGATACATAGAATAAAATGAAGGCCATCTTAAAAGCTTACAAGCCAAGGAACAGCAAGTAAATAAAAATAGAATAGCAGCTATAGAAGAGGTGAATCCTGACAAAACCTAGCAAGTACCTTTTTGGAGTGCAAGTCAAACAATCTCTACTTATTGTTGAAATTAGAAAACCAAGCATTTTTATTCTGTTTGATTTGTGAGGTGCAAATTTGAGGAAATAAAGTTTAACTAAAAGTGGTTAGAATGCATAACTGGGGCCATAAGACAAGCACATTGATTTTAGGCCTTTCTAACTTAAAAAAGTTAAGTATAAAGTAAAGGAGAGAAGACGGAAAAGTGTTTGGTTGTTTGGCTAAGCCAAAAGAAGAGCAAAGGCAGCAGAAGAGCAGGAATAACCTGGTTTAAAGTTCTGGAGTAAGCAAGCAAAAAAGCATAAGTTAATTGGTTTTTTACTTGATTTAAACTAACTAAAATTTAGGTCTGTGATTCAAAAATTGTCCAAGGATCAAGGTAAGCTTCAAAAAATAACTTTAACCGTTAATATAGATTAAACTAAGAAGTAGAAGTAAGAGAATGAAAGGAGGAGGTGTTGAAGAGTGAAATATTGTGATTTGAACCAAGGACTAGGCAGGAATAAGGTTGATATCCTTGAAGTATACTAGCAGCAATAAATAATAAAGGAGAATTCTGACACCATTGGCTATTAGTGTAAGGTGCATTTTATTTCTGTTGGTGATGGCTTCTGGGGCAGCAGTGAGGGCTTGTTGCAAGGCTTCAAGATATTCAGGGATGAACCTGGTCTGTTTAATGGCCAGGAGTGGGGTTCCCATCACAATAGGTGAAAAGGTTTCACTATAACAGAACTTTATGGTATCCCTGAACGACGCCCAAGTAACATCTATCTCCTGGCTGGCCCAGTTTGTAAACCACACTGAACCAGGCCCCATAAGGTGCCCCAAAGCGGTTGCAACCCACATGGGCTCAGGCACCTGTCAGATACAAAGACAGGTCTTGGTAGAGTAGAGCCAACTGACAATGTCAGCTCCTTTGACACCACCCACAAAAGACTCAAGTTGGAGATTTAGCATGCGTTGGGAAAGGCCAATTGAGGCAGGGTGACACTGGTATTGTGTTGCCCTAGGAAGAGACAGTTGTAAACGCTGGTGAGCACCAACTGGCCCTGCTAGATAACATACCCGTCAGAAATGTTCCCCTTGGGGATTGGCAGGAAAGTTTCTTGATGGAGAGTAGCCATACAGCCCATACTCTGTCCTTTCTTAGGGGAAATTTTTTCTTTTAGGTAGGTTGTGAACCTACTGCTGCTATCTTGCTGCAAATGAACCAATGAGGATTCAGTATTTGAGTTGGGGAAGACAACAGTCCAATAGAAAGGACAGGAATAATAAGAATAAGGTATTGTTTATTGTAGAATATTGTGATTAATATACTATACAGGGAAAGCCACAAGGTCACAAGAGGGTGGCATAGTAGCATGTTTCATGTAAGGTTTAAAGCTGAGGAATAACTTGTGCGGGAATCAGCAGGTCAAATTGGTAGCACTCCTAATTAAGAGAAAGTACCCACAGTTTGATATTGCCTTCAGATTGATCCATGCTGTTAGATACGTCAAGGGGCAGTGTAAGGTCTCATGGTCTGGGGTAGATGGTTATAAACTAAAGCCTTTAACCCATTAATGTTTATATTGGTCAAACACAAAAAGGTAGGCAAAGTTTGCAATAGCAACTGAACCAAGACTCCTAAGAGCTTATACAAAGTAAAATAAGGACTAAGTTAATTTATTAACCCTAAGAAGATAAAATAGAGACCAGTCTCAATGGCAGAAGATTTGGTTAAAAAGTCAATTTCTAAGTCTGGGAAATGGTCTGCACTAGCAGGGGGATTAAAGCTATCAACAATTAAATTGTGGGTGCTACTATAGGAGCTGCCTAACTGGTGAAGGATAAAGTCAATAGGAATCATGGACTAAGATTTAAACTAAGACTAAAAATTGAGGAAGAACACAAGCCACAAAACCTAACAAGTACCTTTTGGGGTGAAAATCAAACAATCTCAACTTAGTGTTGAGACTGGAAAAACCAAGCCTTTTATTGTGATTTGTTTGTAAAATGCAGAATTTGAGGTGGAAAGCTCAACCATTTTTGGTTAGAGAAATTTATGAAAAATAGAGATCAAGAGCATCAAATATTGTGAATTTAACTTATAATAGTTAAACTAACTTAAAGGAGACCGGGAGGAGAAGAAGACAGTTATGGCAATGCTTTTGATAGTAAGAGCGAGCAAAAAAGTAAGGGAAAACTAAGTCCAAAGCTTGAGGAGATGTAATAAAGCATATAGTAAGAAGTAAGTAGTTTGAAGCCAGCTTATTAACTTCTGTGTGTAGGTCCAGGATTCAAATTTGGTAGCAAAAAGGTAAGAAAAGTTTGAAACTAATATTAACCAATATTTAGGTTGTAACTAAGCTTTAAAAAAGCCCAATTTTGAACCCAAAGGTGGAAAATGAAGGGGAGAAAGAGGGAAACATGAATAAGCTAATATAGAATAACCATGAGAAACTTAAGAGCCAATGAAGACAAATAAGTATAGAAACAGAGTAGCAGCTAAGAAGAAAAAGGTGAATCCTGACAGGCAGCTCCTCGAGCGCCCCCTGTGTATTGTAAGATACATTAGCAGTTGAGGAGGGAAACTTGGTTGCAACACTTAGCTACTTTCAATAAAGATATAAATTCTCTTATAAATCTTCCTATTATCTGGCAATATATACTTTTCAGAAATGTATAGCTGGAATTTTAAAAATAGGTTATATATTTGGATTTCATAGACTTTAATTTAAATACTTTAGATTTTATTATCTCAATTTACAAAGTGCTTTAGCTATTAATTTGAATTTATGTTGTTCAATTTGACTGTTTTTATTTATTAAGTTTAACCTTTTCAAGTGTATCCTTATTTCAACTTGCATCATCTCAGCAAATAAAATTTATCAAGGTAGTGTCACAACATCTACAATTACTCCCTCTCAGGAAAGTAATTCCCTGATTGATTCCCTGACTAATCATTAAGTTGGTGATACTCTTATCAACTGCTCATCTAATACGGGATCAAACCTTTTGGATCCTAAATGGAACAATTACTTGGACAAGCCCCATGACTACCATGATGTACATGGACAGTATATGGCTTCTCATGATAATATATAATACTCTAAACTCATATCAATAAAGCATCATTCTCTTCTTAATTTCCCCTTTTATTTTATAAACTTCTCAGAAGTATATACTCGACAGGGGTGTAACTTTCTCAGGGTAGGTAATAGATTCAAAGATGTTTATAAACTCAATCTAGGGAGAGGAAAGTTTTGTATTTGGAAGATTAAATATAAATTCGTTGTTACAGAAGTTTATGATAGTCAAGGGAATATAATTATTATGGCAACTTTGCATAGCATGTGTTTGTATTGATTGGTCTGGGCTCCATTCTACTCACTACATTAGCTCCTAGGTATAATCTATTTAGTATTGTTTTAATGCTTCTAGTGTTATGGACTGGCGATTACGCCGGCGTCGCGGTGAAATATTGACACCTATTTGATTGACCAAGACATAGAAATGCAGGCATGAATTCCGTGCTTGTATGGATGAAAGTTTGCGTGTTTTGATTGGGTGATTTTGATATTGAATATCCCTGTTTCGATATGCATTTCATCGGTCTGAAGAAAGTTTCAGCATATGTAGGTGATTTAATCATCTCCATCCATGATATTATAATTTATAAAACAAATGACGCGCTGCTTGTAGGATTGGCCCCTGGAAAATTACCGCATAATTTAAAAGTGTAATTTAGGATTTATTAGAAGAAGGGATTTTAATAAGTCTTACTTGATGGAGCTAAAATTATAATGCACTTTTGGTTAAAAACAATTCAAAACTAGATCGGGATTGAAGGGTGGGTGATGGGACCAATGGAAATGCTTGGATGTATTTGATGTGGAGTTGTGGGCAGCGGACGTGACTGACTTGGGATTGTGAAGTAAATTAAAGCGGATTTAATTTTGCAAGCTGACTGGGCGGCTCGCTTTCTTTTACGCGATGGCGCCTTTATGCTAGAAATATATGCTGCTATTGAATGGTACGGATTTAGCTAACTTATGATGCAAGAGTGGGCTTTGTTACCGGTATGATTGAATGGATGGTTGACTCCGCATTTTTGAGATGAGAAGTGATTGGCTAGATTCTGCTTGGGGTGAGTGCTGTCCGGAGAATAGTGGTGCAGTTGTCCAATGTAACGGGAGGTTGAAACAAACATGCAGTTTGATTGGATGTATGGCATGTCGAGTGGGATTGACGGTTTAATAGGGGATTGTCTCACCGAATGTACGCCAGAGGAGTCGGAAGAAGGAACCACTTCAGCGTGCCCCTTCCTTGTCAATGCCCAACTACAAAGACACGGAAAGCCCTTTTGTCAGTTCTTTTGACGACCGCACCGACAATCCTAGCATACCGTTATCCCGGATGGATCCCAAAAACCACGTCGAGTTCAATGTCCCCCCCTGCCCACAACGACGAAGACCACATCCATCAACTATACGATGTGAGCCAAGCACCCCCACCCAATTCTCGCAAGTATCGCGAGTACCAAGCACGCCGAAGAAAGAGCATGCGTACAGTTGCACTGACATCAGGAAACTTGGTGCTTGACTGTCGCGTGCCGGACCCTGTCCTGGCCAATGCATACTACAAGGATGGCGAGGAATTCACTCACATGCGCTACACAGCAGCAACATGCGATCCTGACGACTTCCTCAAGGACAAGTTTACCTTGCGCCCAGCGCTTTATGGTCGCTCTACAGAACTATTCATTGTCATGACAATGTACAACGAGGACGAAAACCTGTTTACCAAAACGATGACATCAGTGATGAAGAATGTAGCCCATCTTTGCCGCCGCAACCGGTCTCGAACTTGGGGAGACAACGGCTGGCAGAAGGTGGTGGTGTGCATTGTTTCTGATGGGCGGCTCAAGATCAACAAGCGAGTGCTGACTGTTCTGGCAGCAATGGGAGTTTACCAAGACGGCATTGCGCAATACGCCGTCAACGGAAAGCCTGTAACAGGCCACATCTACGAGTATACAACCCAGATTGTAGTGGATACCGACTTGAACATCCGCGGTGCTGATGCTGGTCTTGTCCCCGTGCAGACAATATTCTGCCTCAAAGAGAAGAATGCGAAGAAGCTCAACTCGCATCGTTGGTTCTTCAACGCTTTTGGACCTCTCCTAAACCCCAATGTCTGCGTTCTGATTGACGTGGGAACACGCCCCAGCGGCACATCCATCTACCACCTGTGGAAGGCATTTGACCGCAACCCTAACCTTGGAGGGGCGTGCGGGGAAATCTATGCCGAACTGGGCAAGGGGTGGAATAAGCTTGTTAATCCCCTTGTAGCGACACAGAACTTTGAGTACAAAATGAGCAACATCCTCGATAAGCCACTTGAATCTGTGTTTGGTTACATCTCTGTGCTTCCCGGCGCCTTCTCCGCGTATCGGTACGCAGCTTTGCAAAACTCCTATCCTGGCGTTGGCCCTCTGGCGTCGTACTTCAAGGGGAGCAGCTGCATGGTGCCGACTCGGATGGTGGCATTTTCGAAGCTAACATGTACTTGGCGGAGGACCGTATCCTTTGCTTTGAATTGGTAGCCAAGCGCAACTGCAAGTGGGTACTCAAGTACGTCAAGTCGGCAAAGGCAGAAACCGATGTCCCAGACTCCCTTCCTGAGTTGATTTCTCAGAGGCGTCGTTGGCTGAATGGATCCTTCTTTGCTGCCTTCTTTGCAACCTTCCACTTTTATCAAATCTTCCGCACAAGCCACTCCACCACTCGCAAGTTATTACTGATGTTTGAGTTCTTCTATAACTTTGTCAACATGTGCTTCAGTTGGTTCTCTCTAGCCAACTTCTATCTCACCTTCTACTTTCTCAGCGAGAACTTTAAAGAAACCGCTGAACTTACGAATGATCCTCTGTTTGGGTTCGGAGACAAGATCTTCATGGCTGCTCGGTATGTCTACATCTTCGCCATTATCGTCATCTTTGTGCTTTCGCTGGGCAACAGCCCTCAGGGGTACAAGTCCTTCTACACCCTTGTTGTCATTATCTTTGCTTTCATTATGATTCTTATGCTGTATCTTGCCGGCCATACTGTCTGGATGTCTTTCAAAGATATACGAACCCAGGCGGTGTTGATTCAACTAAAGGACAATGCCACATTCCGTGATATCGTCATCTCGCTGGTTTCGACATATGGTCTCTACCTCATTTCCTCTTTCATGTTCTTCGAGCCTTGGCACATGTTCACATCCTTCCCTCAATACATTCTGCTGCTTCCGTCTTTTGTCAACATCCTAATGGTGTACGCCTTCTGCAACACTCATGACGTCAGTTGGGGAACCAAGGGAGATACCTCCATGGACCATGGCCTTGCTACTGTCCAGTCCAAGACCAATGCACAGGGCGTGGAAGTTGCAAACGTCGTTGTCCCGACCGAGCAAGTGGATATTAACGAGGCGTATGAAAAGCTGATCATTGAACTTCGCAACAAGCCCGAAGAAAAAAAGCAGTCACGCGACGCCAAGACAAAGAGGGAAGACACTAACAAGCAGTTCCGGACTCGCATGGTGTTGAGTTGGATGACAACCAATGCCCTACTGATTATCGTCGTTACAAACAAAATCTTCATTGACTTTGTCGAACAAAAATCCAAACGCTCGGCAAAGGAATTCAACTTGTACCTCGCGTTTATCTTTTGGTTCGTGGCTGCTCTTTCGCTCGTCAGGTTTATTGGTTCAACTGTCTACATGGGGGCTAGGATGGTGTGGGGCTAAACAGTTTAATTTTTAATAAATTGCCACTAAAGGTAACACCAAAATGAGTCATTGTTTACAAGTCGGCCATTTTCCATTAACTGCTACAATTCGTAGCATGATTCGGTTCGAGTTATAAAATTATCTTAATTTGATGAGATTCGTTTGAGGGGCTATAAAATATTTAAAAAAAAAACTTTAAAATACTAAAATGGAGATAAATGATTTCTCTTTCCGATGTATTAAGTAAGCGGTTTATTATATGTGTATTTAATAGAATTAATATCAGTTAAAGAAAAAAGAATAAAGCATTTTTTAAACTTAATGCTTTTGTTTAAAAGATACTACTTAAAATTTATATCATATACATATAATAGATTAAAAATAAGTTTTATTTTTAAAGGCAATTAAACTCGAGATATACAGTAGTTTAAAA
>QTSX02000477.1:0-16636 GCA_014839935.2 Entomophthora muscae
CACCAACTTGGATTCCAAGGAAGGACCACCAACTGCTGAAAATATTCTTGTCAGCCAATAGAAGCCACAGAATCACCCATGTCCCATCCTAAACTCCCTTAAGACTTCCCCCTCTCCCCTCTAGAAACTTGTTTCTAGATAGCTTGATTTACCACAAAATAAAAGGAAAGTTTCTCAAAATGATGGCTCATTTGGAGCTGTTTGCCCCCATCCTCAAAAAATTAGCCTCTGTGGCCATCAAGGTGGCCATAGATTCCATGGCTGCCACCTGGCCCGCTCTTTACATGTTGACTCCATCTGATTCTCTCTCAAATTTACCCTTGCAAATCACTTGCCTATTGACAATTTCCATCTCAATCTTTTGTTATACCACTGTTGGGTCCAAGCTGTTGAAGCTGTCTTCCCAATTTAGTCTCCTGCTTGTCAAGCAACTTATGATTTATCTGTTGTATCCTCATTGTATCTCCTTGAATCATGCTGCTTACCACTTTGCCCTAACAGGAAAGGCCCACCACAAGATTGGGGCTAACTTTATAATATAGGATAATGATTTTCCCAGGAGGGTCCAGGGGCTGCTGGCAGGCATTATTGAATCAATCAAACCGTTAAGGGTGATGTACATCACTCCAAATATCTGAGTGGAGGTGGATTAATTGATGGCAATGGATTCTTGCAGGCAGTTGGGCCGCGGGGTGAGAGTTGGCGTCATTGGTACTAAATAGGTGGGCAGGTAGCTGTACTTCTTGCAGAACAACAGGGGAGGTATGGTGATTTAAGTTCCTTCCCTACTAATGGTTTCAGTCTCTCTAGTTCTAGCTTCTGGATCATAGATTATGATTTTCTCTAGGCTGAATTACAAATACACTGGATTGGGTAGTTATTCTTTGAAATGAACTGGGCCAAAGGGAGCTCCTGGGGGACAATATAGTTCAGGTGGTTGGTCCGCGGTTTCTTGGGGTTGATGGGAATGAGGTACAGAACTGCAGGAGATAGACTGCAGATGAAATAGAACTAATATCAAATATGGAATAACCTGGTTGAACCAAAGTTTCATATCACTTTATTGCAAGAATGGCAATGGGCAACTTTCTGGAGGCCCAGGGTATAAGTATACACATCTGCTATGGAGAAACGTTTACAAATTTCTTTGGGCCTGGGGATACTGTCTACCAGGTTTTTGCAACCCTTGGTGGCATCCATTGCAAGAGATACTTCATTGGCTATTTCAAACTGATAAAACTTAAATTTCCCTTTCAGGCTGTAGGATTGATCATCTTTGGGTGGCCTGCATTCCACAGGAAGTTTCTTTGTTTCCCTGCCATGGTGGCCTAAGTTATTTTAGGATCTTTGGCCTGGTCTGCGCTCTCATCAGTTTAGTTAACAGAAACCTTTGGAGTGGGAGGCCTCAATGCAGGTAATTTCAGTTTATCCAGTCCCAGGAGATTCCCCAAAATCAAATCCTGCTCTGGTTTGAGCCCAGAAAACTGTAGGCTTTAGGTCCTGCGGGCTGGCAGCCTGCAGAGTTTCAGGGGTTGGCTCCCATAGTTGGGGTTTTCCCATGGGCACGTTAACAGGAGTGTGGGATTCCTGTCCACCAGTCCCCAAAGTTTGTCCTGGATCATAGCCAGGGACCGGCTGGAAGGAGATGTCATTCTCTAGTAAGGGAAAATGTATCTTAGACATATGTATAGGGGTTGAAATGGGCTTTTATTCACTCTCAGAAGGAAGATCCCCTTAGAAACCTTCTGGTATATGGCCCGGGAGGTCAGGTAAACAATATAAATTTGCCAATAATTAGAGTCCTTCAATAATATCTTGGACTCCTCTGGTTTGGCTCCTGCACCTTAGTCTTGGACTTCTTCTCCTTAAACTTGGACTCCTTTTCCTTAGAATTAGACTCCTGCTCCACAATTAGGATCCAGCTCCTATTTTCAAGCTCCAGCTCCTTAATCTTGAGCTTCTGCTTCTTCATCTTAGGCTCCATCCCTCTGTACAGCTTTAGTGGCCTTGGTATTCCACTTGATCCAGTACAACCAATCTCCTGCTAGCAATCAAAAGGCTTCCAAAAACCTTTTGGAAGAAACTCAAAAGACCCAGAAAAGGCTCTGTAAAAGACCTGGAAAGACCCTGTAACTTTCCAGCTAGCTTCCTTTTTATAGTGTTCTTTTCCCAATGGTTCTGTCTTAAAAATGGCTTTCTTCAAAATCTTAAATCATTGCTGCTCACTTTTTCCTATAATAACTTAAGCTTATATACTTACTTTCTCAAAAGCTTAAAGTTTTAATTCACTATTTCCTTGCTTATACTTTAAGCTTTTGGCTTCTAACCAATCATTTTAATCAGGAAACCTGCCAGAACTCAACCAAAAAATGCAGAGCTCAGAAATAGACCATTTCTGAAGTTCCACTGGGATCTCACTAGGAAAATAATTTCCACGGCTCAAACCGCTCAAAGCAACAACTCTTTGCGCACAAAAGCGTTAACTGGTCCATTATTCCGGCACCATTCTTCCCTGAATTCAACCCAAACCAATTTAAATGGTAAAATACTATTTAAACTGTTCTTTGTGGACCTCTTCAACGTTTTCCCTATAGACTTACAAATATTGTAAAATCCAAGGAAAACATCCCACCAAAACAACTTTGTATCCAGCTCTTGTAGCAAACTACCTTCATCTATCCTAGGAACTTAATAAATAAATATCTTACCAAGCTTCTATCCACATTTCTTCTTGAGTTTACTACTAAGCTAAGGCAAAAAATTCCACATTTTCCCACTTCAGCAAATTAATTTGGCAAAATCTTGGCTCATTTCTCTGGACCACCAGTTCTTCACCCTTGTCTTCTGGTCCTTCAGCCAGCTCCTGTATCATGATCAGTTAATCCTGAATCATGATCTTCAATTTCTTCAGCTTATCCTCACTTTGAAACACCTTGGTTCCAACTGCACAATGAACCATCTTGGTTCCAAACTTCAACATGAACCAACAGTTCCTCAACTAGTTTTTACTGTGATCATAAAGTCTTTCTTACTAGTCTTCTCTGCTGATTCCATACAATGAACCACATTGGTTCTTTATCTCAGTCCCTGTTATCAGATCCTGTAGACCCAGGAATGAGTCTACATTGAACTGGCGCTTGACTGGGCCCTTGCAAGTTGCAATTCACTTAGGCCATCCAACCATAGATCAATAAAGTCTATGCCATTGTTTTTACTCACCCAGATGATTAAGTCTGTGTCAGGATACCAATATTATTGTGGAGCTCCAGCAGGTGAGGGAGGAGTTGAAGCAGGTAATGGCATGATCCACCAGATGATAGAACCTAGCTTTACCAGATAGGAAAGGGCCTTCTCAGCCACAGCCCAAAGCCCAGCTGCTGGCAAGGCAGAGTCAACCAATCCTGTGAGCGCCAGGTATAGCACTCCCAGGAACTGACTACCCTGGCCAGTGGCATCAGAGTTGGGTGGGGTTGAGATGGTTGGTTTGGGTGTTGGGGGTGATTCCATTGGGACCAGATAGGCAGCAGGATTGTTGTGATTCTCATTGAAGATCAAAGGGTAAATGGTGATTGCTTTGCCGTCACAGACAATTTGGTAGGGTTCCTGGGGTGCGTTTGGGCGGGTGTACCACTGCAAGTCCTCCAAGTTCCAGGGTTTGTGGTCAGGGTTGGGGGGATACTCAGTGAAATGCACAGGGCCAAATAGTGTGTTGGGTAGAAAGTAGTAGTCAAAGGCTTTGGTTTTGTCAACTGGAGTCTGGCTATCTATCCCAGTGGGTGGGTATTGACGCTTTGGTGTATGCAGATGGAAGGGTATCAAAATTATGTATGGAAACAGATTGGTGAACCAAAGGTTCATAACAACTTTATTTGGTAAGGATGACAATACAGAACTTTTTCAAGTGCTTCTGATTTATATACTTACTCACATACAGGTGCCTCTGGGCATTCTTCTGGTGCTATCTGTGTGGCAAGGCTTGGCATCTCAGGTTCTGCTGTTTGGTTGGCTTCTTCATGGTCATTTTTGGGGTTTTCAGGAACAGTTGTTTGGCTTTTGGGTGGCCCATCTTGGCTTGGCTGGCCATTGGTTCTGGCAGGATTGGCTTCTGGAGTTATGGGGGTTTTCTCAATTCGATTACCATTTTGGACTGGCTTGACAGGCTTTCCTGAGCCCAAGGAACTTGATTAAAAAAGGGGTCCCCAATTGGGGACCCCAAATTACTTAATGGAGGGTGGGCTTAAACTGGGTTTACTGGGCAGCTAAAAATAGCCTGCCCAGTACCAACCAAACCCACCAAGGCTTAGGCATAGCTTTTGGGGCCCAGAAAAGGCCCCTCAGCTGCCACCAGGGCAGAAATGATTCCCACACCTGGATTTGCTTTGAAGAGCAAAAATCCAGGTGTGGGTGAATCTCCCCCCGCCTGCTAGCCCGTCTGGTGGCTAGAAGTGGGTTTGATTCCCACCCAGATCCTCAAAGCTGTTACTTTTGTAGCAGTCTGGCTTTCATTTGCAACTTAATCATCTTTACTTCCCAGAGGCCTGATCACACCAAGTTCTGCAGCTTGCTTCCCCAAGCAAACTGCCTTGATGACACCTCTGAGCAAATCCATGCACTCCAATGCTCACTTTGGGTTCCCCTCAAATCTCCCATGGGGACACAAACAAGGACACCCTACCAGTCTGTTAGGTAGGATGCTTGCTCACAGACCTCTTGTAAGCGTATCAGGGTACATAGAGCCCTCAGAGCTCTTCCCCTCCCTGGTAGCCCATGTTACCCATCAGGCTATAACACTCCCCACTCCAAGCAGCTAAAGTTCCCTGCTTAGCTATCTCATTCCTCACCCCCAAGCAGCCACAGTTCCCTGCTGGGTGAGGACCTCTAGCCCATAGCAGCCAATGTCTTTTGCTGGGTGGAGACAACCTCTGCTCCTAGTGGTTGTTTCACCTACTAGCCAGGCCTTACTTTACCTAGTAGCCATCATTCCCTACTAGGCCTCTACCTTCAACAAACATCAAAACTTTTACTTGGTCAACATTATCCGCACCTGCAAACCACCAAACATGTGGACTGTCACAAGGAGTTTGTCATTTGTGACAAAACCAAAGAAATCAGTGCACCAAATGGAGGAGTAATCAAGGTGCCTAATGGAGGCAACAAAATTTCAAAAATTAGCTTCATGAGCTTAAAGTCTACACTGGTGGCCAATCAAGTATCATCCCTGGAAGAAGGCATGGGCCTGCAGCACAACCCCATGACCACAACTCTAGAGCAAGATAATCAAGTAGCCATTTTGAGATCTCCAACCAATGAAAGAACTTCCAGCCTGGGTGCCATTTTTCTGCCTTTGAACCTGAACACCCAGATCCCCCAGGCTTGCCTTTCCCAATGCCCTGATGAACCCCTCTTGGAAAATATCAAGTTTGGAGGTGGGGTGCTATATAGACCAAAGGATCCCACAATCCAAACTTATTGCCATTTTTGAATAAAGGTTATGTTATTTTGGCTTACACAGCTACTGCCTTTTTTTGTATTTGCCATCTATCAAATCAGTACAAGATCATCTGGCCCCTCTGCTCATAGATCCCTGTCCTCCAGGTTTTCCCTTTGGCCCTGTCTACTTCACAGAGTACCCATTAAAGCCTGAGTATAAGGACTACACCCCAGAAAAGATTATTGAACTATATCCCTTGGCCCACATAAAATCTTCAACTAGATACAACCAGCAAGGTCCTTGGATCCTATCAGAACCCAATCTGTTTAAAGGCAAGTTCATCTTATGCCCACCTATCAACTTAATATGAACCCACCTGTGACCCCCAAGCCAATGTCTGCCTTCTTGCCTGGCCTCCCAACTGATCACACTGGCAAGCTGTTTAGGATTGTGTACATCATCCTCACAGGGGTAATTGACACTATAATCCCAGCTGGCCCATGGTCCTGGGTGGGAAAGTCCTTCTTCTATCTCTTTAAGCTAGCTCCTCTTTTGTGGTGGTCTTTACCTGCAAAACCCCTGGCCCAAGTGACCCCCAAAACTGACGGGCCGGCTGCCCAAGACTGGATCCCTGACATATTATGCCATATATTTTTTCCTCTTGAGATTTACTCCATTAATGGGGCAGTACTAACTCAAGGCCTATCTTGTTAACCTGTTGATGGTTGGACTTCCTGTGGGGTCAACTTTAATTGGTTTTCAACCAAGTATCATTCTTTGTTACTTGGGATCCCTCCTGCCTCAGAACTGGATCCCTGAAAAGAACTTAGTCACTTTAAAAATGACATCTCAACCTAGTTGGCTCCTGGATTAATTCATGGCACACCTTGTTGTCCTCTCAGAAGCAGGAGTGTCACAGGTTTACTTTTCCAGAGTAAGAGCCATAATTTGTAAGTTTAGCCCACATCTCTTATACCTACTATTATTTTCTGCACTAAGCACTTGAAACAATCTATTATAGTTAAGAAATGATATCAATATCTGGTTAGGTAAGCAAATTGCAGTAGTGGAAGTAAAAAATCATAAAATGCTTTGTTTTATGATACAATAGTTTTATACCCTGTTAATATAACTGAAATCAAGCTAATCTAGAGCAAAGCTGACTCAGATTAAAACAAAATTGAAATCCAAGAAATTTTATTTGAATTCCAATGAGTTTGTATTTTCCTTCTGTTTTTTAAGCAGAGTTGGTTTTGCTTTTGGCTGACTTGATCTCACTTATCTTAACAGCTCTTAGAACTACTGTATGGATGTTGACGTCTTAAATAAGAAGAGCTGATGGATAAGGGTTGCTCCAATCAGAATTTATCACCAGATCAAATTCCAAACTCTTATGTCATGCTTCCTTGAGAGATGTAGCATGATCACATCCAAGAATAGAACAAGGGCTACTGTAGATTTGGAACCTGTTGGGAAAAATGTGGGATTATCAAATTCTTTTGAATAAACTCACCAACTTAATGGATTAATTTTCATCCCAGAACAACTTATTTTTTATATAAAAGGATGGAAAATATTCCAGTAAGTTGGTGAGTTTACACAAAAGAATTTGAAAATCCTGTATTTTTACCTTTAGGTTCTGAATTTATAGTACAGAAATATGTTTCTTGTTATCAACCATATCTGGCCCTGAAAAACTAGAGCTTGTTTTTGGAGCTTTTTATGGCTATAGGCAATTTATTGGTGTATTAAAGATCCTCTCAGTCAGTATGGTAAACAAGATCTGATTAATAGGTATAATTGTGTCATAACTGTGCTGTTTTAGCAGAGTTACAAGGGGAAAAATATTTAGAAGCTAGATAATAATCTTTATTGGGAGATAGTGATTATATAGTTCATGTGAGTCAATGGATAACAGGAACATGATTGGTGATCACACAGTTGGATGGAAGAAGGGGGTGGCTTAATCCTGATAATGAGTCAAGCGCCAAAACAAGGTATCCACTGTAGAGGATCATCATCTGTTCATGTTGTTGGATTTGGTAATTCAAGTTGACTTCCTAGTCTGGCTTTGAGTGACTGGATAATTGGATTGTGGGTCACAAATCTGCTTGGTTGGAACCTTGCTGGTGGGTTGAGCCTGCGGTTTTGACACCTCCCCCCCAACTGAAGGTTGGCCTCCTCTAGGGGCAGGTTGTCAGGGAGGTTTTCAGGAGCCCAGGCGCCATATTGATTTGTTGTTGTTTTGTAGCTGGTAGGGCGGTCTCTTGTTGTTTCTGTCTTGCTTTGCAGGGTCATAGGCAATCATGGTGTATGGTTTTATCTTGTTTACGTTTCCAAGCCCTTGCACAAGGTAAGTTTTATTGTTGTTTACATTTAGAATGATTTCTGGCCCCACTTTTTCAGGTTTTAACTTGCTCTTGTCAACATTAATGACCCATACTTTGTCCCCAACTTCATGTCTATTGCAGATGGGGACAAATGTCTTTTGCAGACTTTCATTCTCTTTGGCTGTTTGCTTGCAATTAGCCTCCATTAATTGAGGGTCTGAGAAAGGGGGGACTTCACTTGGAATTTCCAGTTTGGGTCCTGTCAATGCCTGAATGATATTTGGCTGTGTGCTGTATACCAGTTCAAACGGGCTTTTTCCGGTGGATCTGTTCACTTGGGTTTGACACACAAGTAATGCAGTCTGTAGCTGCTTATACCAGTCTTCAGGTCTCCCAGTGGTGAGTTTGGCTAAGGCTTTCACAAGGCTACCATTAAGCCGCTCTACTTGTTCATTGGCCTGTGAGTGATATGGTGTTGTTACGGTATGTTAGACCCCATTCTTGGTGAGGTATACATTGGTGTTTTTGGAGGTTAACTCTTTGCCTCCATCGGTTATCAGGAGTTCTGGCTTTCCAAACTTGTTGATTATTTCTTTGCCAATAAATTGTCAAACATCATTGCCAGTGTGTTCCTTTACTTCTTGGGCTACTGTCCATCTTGTTGCAAAGTCAATGGTGGTGATGATGTATTTCTGTCATTGTGTTTCCCTCCTCACAGCAATGTGGTGTTCATCAGCCAGGACCACATATTTAATCCGCAAAGGATTAGTGAACAGCTTGAACTTATCCACAAAGCTACTGTTGACTAAGGTTTGGTCTGCGCCTGAGTCCAAGAGTTCTGAGCCTGTGTAACTGCAAAAGCAGAAAGGATAGGACATCAATTTATTGGGATGTCTGGCAATGGTGTAAAGTACTGGGTCTTCTGAGGGCACCTGGAGCATTGGGCATTGGTCCACGTCCTTGGGTTAGTATTCATTGATGGGAGAGTCATGAGTTGCGTGGGGAGAGATTGACTTGGTTAGTGCTCTCCCCAGGCTTTTCTCTCATCTTGGTTGCCCTGTGTGGCGGTGACGCAGAAATGAGTATGGTTTGACTGGCCATTGTTTCCATTTCCATGTCTGTTAGAACCTGTGGGCTTGTGGTTAGCATTGCTCCTGTTGCCTCCAGGGGGTGGTTGAGAGGAGTGCCTGCTTGGATGGGAATCCTTTGGTCTTTCTTGTTTCCCAGTTTGTGCCTTGTGCAGAGTGTTGGATGTCTGTTCTGCTTTTTCCGCTTCACAGTATAGGCTTTGCAGGTTGATCACCTGATCCAGGTTTATATGTCTCATCACGTGCAACTTGAGAGTGTTGTAGTAAATGAGGTGTGTGGCTGGGGTGTTGAAGGCCATATTAGATGGTGCACAAAGGCAGAGTTCCTTGTTGGCGTGGGTGAGTTCTTTTATGGTGCATGTCTGGATCAGGTTCTTTACTTGGAAAATGATCATGAGTGCTGTGTCCTTTAGCATAAATCTTGCCAGTAAGTCTTGCTTAAAGGTATCCCAGTTCTTGTTTGTGTGCTCCTCATGCCACTTTTTGCACCAGGTGCCAGAGTCATGGGTCAGGCAAATGGAAATCTCTGCAATCCAAAATTGCTGTGGGCATTCCATCTGAGCTAGATTGCTCTGGACGGACTGGATCCATGTGGCAGTGTTGTCATTGTTGGCCCGGCAAAAGGTTTCAAGGCGGCGCTTTGTAGTCTTTGGGCTATATAGGCGGGCATGGTGTTTTTGTCAGCTTCTTTTGGCATTGCTGGCAGAGCTTGGAAGAAACTTTGTGCAGACATGGCGTTGAAGGCAGGTAGCAGGATCACTGTGTTTTGGTATAGGACAAAACCATTGGGTAACGCAGTACCAGGAGTGTACAAAGTCCAGTTGGGCAGGAGGCCAGACATAATTCTGTTGAGGATTTGTTGGCCGCGGCGTGAGCAGGCAACAGGCAGATTTTTTAAGATAAGGTAGGATGGAGAGCCTACCTGTGCTACAATGTTGTAACTGTGCTGTTTTAGCAGAGTTACAAGGGGAAAAATATTTAGAAGCTAGATAATAATCTTTATTGGGTCATAGTGATTATATAGTTCATGTGAGTCAATGGATAACAGGAACATGATTGGTGATCACACGGTTGGATGGAAGAAGGGGGTGGCTTAATCCTGATAATGAGTCAAGCGCCAAAACAAGGTATCCACTGTAGAGGATCATCATCTGTTCATGTTGTTGGATTTGATAATTCAAGTTGACTTCCTAGTCTGGCTTTGAGTGACTGGATAGATGGATTGTGGGTCACAAACCTGCTTGGTTGGAACCTTGCTGGCGGTTCAAGCCTGCAATTTTGACACTTGGACTTATTTTTATAGATGTTGAGCATATACTTCTGGGAATTATAATAAACAAGATAAAGGGGAAGATTAAAAAGAGAATGATACTTTATTGGATATGAATATAGGATAATATATAGTATCATGGAAAGCCACATGTTGTTTTTGTATATCATGATGGTCATGGGGCTTTTCTGAGTAATGTTCCTCTTAATTCATTAGGTTTACTCAAGTTGTATTCCGCTTAGGAGCTGGATTGTGTTTTTCTTATAATAGATGGTCAAATGATAGTGGTGCCACCATCTTAATGATTAGTTGGTGAGCCATTTGGTGAACTACTTGGGGCATTAATTCCCCAAGAGGGAGTAATCAAAGATGTTGCAACATCTCCCCCTGGGGTGCTGGAAGGCATAGCCTTGGGGATTTTCTTGAGAGTATCTGGTATGCGGGCTTAGTATTGATCCAGTTTGGTGTTGGGTACCGGGAGCCTTGAATTTTGTTGGGCTGCTCTTGCCTTACACAAACAGAGCCGGCTGTGATGCATACATTTCAGTTCAGTTTGAGCTCTAATCCCTTTGATGAGGTAGGTGTTGTTGGGCTTAACTTCCATGACAATGCCTGGTCTGCCTAACCCTGGGTCTAGTTTGTATTGGTTGTGATTGACAACCCAGATATTGTTTCTGACTTGTAACCTTTCTTGTTGCAATTGGATTGCTTCTTGTTGGACCCTTTTGTGTTCCATTTCCTCCTGGTCTTTTCTAGTGCATTGTACGTTGGGGTCACTCTTGTCTGGCACCTTTTTGGGCATAGGTAACTGTGGTCCTGTGGCTGTACTAACAAGGGTGGGCTTTTGTCCATATACAAGTTTGTAAGGGCTTTTACCCAAGTTACAGTTGACTTGTGTTCTACAGACCATGAGTGCTGTTGGTAACATGTTGATCCAGGCCTTTGTATTGTTAGCAGATAACTTACTGAGGGCTTCTACAAGTGCGCCATTTAGTCTTTCTTCTTGTCCATTTGCTTGAGGATGATATGGGCTGGCTGTGATGTGTTTTATCCCATTCTTGGCAAGATAGATATTGGTGTCAATGGCCTTAAGTTTGGTGCCTCTATCTATGATTAGGAGGTCAGGTTTGCCAAAACTGGCCATGATTTCTTTCCCAATGAATTGTCTCACATTGTTGCCCTTGTGTTCTTTAGTGGCTTGCACCACAGGCCATCTAGTTGTTAGTCAATAGCTGTGATAATGTACTTATTGTCCTTGTTTTTGCCAGTCATGGGCCCAACAATATCCAGTGATCATACCTTGAAGAGTTGTGTGATGGATATAGGTACTACTGACTTGGGTGATGCCTTAGTTTGGGCGTACTTTTCACATACTTTGAATGTTTCCAGTACCTCTCTGATATCATCTAGCATGTTGGGCCACCATTAGTGTGTCTTAAGGTATTCATGCAAGTTCCTGCTACAGGTGTGTTCCAGGTCTCTGTGATATTGGAGGATTGTGTCAATCTTTTGTGTTGACAGGACGTAAGGTACAGTGTCACCATTTGGAAGTATTTGGTGTAAGTTACCATATATATTTTTGAACAGATGTTTGTTCTTAAGGACCTTCTCTTAGATATCCATTGGGGTGCCAGGTGGGAACCCCTCCTGTAGATTCCCCTTGATTAACATGGGCCAGTTGGGGTTGTCATCAGCTGTAAAGACCCAACAATTGGTGAGTATTCTAGCAAAATAAGGGACCAAGTTGGCAACTTGGAAGCCTGTGAGCACTGTCACAATTGGATAGACTGTTATCATCAATCAAAAGACTTTGGCAGGCATGTTATAGCGCCCAAAATTACCGGTAAAATACATGAGTACGTAGTATATACAGGTGTATATGGCTATGGACTGGGTGGAGTGGGGCAATACCAGCATGGACCAGTAGTACTGCTTGGAGGAGTTGAACTGTGCCAGCTCCTTGTAGTAGCACTCACCAGATGAATTGTTGAATGTCCCATGCTGATGGGTGTATTGATGTCCCCCAATCTCTAGGCATGCCGTGAGGACAGCTGAAAAGATTAGATGATTCATCTTCTGATCCTGGGGAAGGGCAGACAAAGCTTAGTGTCTTGTTTAACTTCTTGTAGGTCAAGTTTTTTGAATTGATTTATGTGATACTATTGAGGGGTAATTTTACTCAATGATAGCACAAACTATCATCAAGTTATTTGGCTTTATTATATACTATCATCCTTGTGGGGAATGAATAGTGAAAAACATTGGACAGGGGACCCCAAACACTTGGTGTTGTCTGGAATTCCCTTTTGGGAGGGGAATTGGAAGTGGTGTGCAGGCAAGGAATTATTGCTTCTGGGCTTGCATTGGTTTGGTGTATCATTGGATGCTTTCATGCATCCAAATTTGACTTCTGCAGTTAATGCAGGAATGGTTGTGTTGGGCAGCTTGTCAACCCCCTCCAAATTTGGTAGATTCCAAATTTGGGCAGCAGTTCCCCCTCTTTTATGGTTTGGGGAAATTGCCTTTTGGGGGTTCCCAATTGGGTGATTTCCCCATTTGGCGGGGGTGGACAGTCCTGCCATGGGGGGTGCGCTGCCCACTGCCGGCTGGCTGGCGGACTGGCTGGCGCGCACAGGCAAGCCGCCAGGCTTGGCGTGCGGCCGGTGGGCGCCTGGCAGTTGGGTGTGCAGCCGCACGGTCTGCAGCCAGGGTGTAAAAACTGTTTTTCCCAAAATTCCATTTTTTAATTTTTGATTTTTTGGCCTGGTGTTTTGCGGCAGTTTCCCCAATCAGGGGGATTTGCTGCAATTTTTTATTTTGCTCTTCAATCTTGATTGCGCACAAAATTTTATCTTGACACAAGGTGTTGTCAGGAAAATTCCTGACATCAGCATAAAGAACATGTTTGCTTTATAGCCTTGACAGGACATCTGCAGTAAGTGTTTCCTTGCCTGGCTTGTATTCAGTTTGCATGGGGTATCTCTGTATGAGACTCATCCATTTGGCTTGTCTTCTTGACAGGTGTTGTTGTGTTCTGAAGAATATCAGTTACTTGTGGTCAGTGAGTACTTTGAATTTTTGTGCCCCTTCTAGATAGCATTGTCATTTCATGAGGCAATGTATGATGGCTACCAACTCTTTATTGTGTATGGGATATCTTTGTTTGCTGTCAGATAGTTTCCTTGACTATATGCCACGGGGAGAAAGTCATTTTCTGTTTTTTGAATACAGAGTACTCCTCCTATGACGTAGTCAGATGTGTCAGTTTCTAACTCATAGATCCCCTTGCAATTTGGGTATTGGAGGATAGGGGCAGTAACCATACGTTCTTTTAGTTGGCAGAAGTGCTGGTCTTGCAGTGGCATCCAGACAAACGTGGTTGTTTTGCCCATAATGGCAGACAGGGGGGCTGTTAGAGCACCCCAATCCGGGATAACCTTCTTACGTAGGCTATCATTCCAAGGAAAGGGCAGAGTTTGCTCTTATTTCTTGGGGCTGGAATTTCAGTTATGGCATGTACTGTCAAAACAGCAGGCTTGACCCGCCAGCAAGGTTCCAAGCAAGCAGGTTTATGACCTGCAATCCAATTACCTGACCACTTGAAGCCAGACTAGGAAGTTGACTCAAATTTCCAAATCCAACAAAATGAATAAATAATAAACCCTTATGGTGGATACCTTGTTTTGGCGCTTGACTCATTACCAGGATCAAGCCACTCCCTTCATCATCCCTCAATGTGACTAATACAATCATGTTTCTGTTATCCATGACTCATATCAAGTATATATTTGTTATCTCCCAATAAATAATATTATCTAGTTTCTAAATATTTCCCCCTTATAACTCTGCTAAAACAGCACAGTTACAACATTGGTAGCACAGAAAGGTTCTCCATCCTACCTCATCTTATAAATTCTGCCTGTTGCCTGTACTTGCCGCGGCCAACAAATCCTTGACAGAATCATGTCTGGCCTCCTGCTGGACTGGACTCCATACACCCCTGGTACCAAGATACCCAATGGCTTTATCCTGTACCAGAGCACGGTGATCCCACTACCCGCCTTCAACACCATGTCTGCACAAGGGTTCTTCCAGATGACTGCCACCATGCTGCAGCCAAATGACAAAAACACCATGCCTACCTATGTAGCCCAAAGACTACAAAGCGCTGCCTTGGAACCTTCTGCCAGGGCCAATGACAACAACACTGCCGCATGGATCCAGTCCGCCCAGAGCAAGCTGGTCCAGATGGAATGCCTGCAGCAATTTTGGATTGCAGAAATCTCCATTTGACTTACCCACAAAGCTGGCACCTGGTGCAAAAAGTGGCACAAAGAACACACCAAGAAGAACTGGGATACCTTTAAGCAAGATTTCCTGGCAAGATTCATGCTTAAAGATACAGTGCTCATGATAATACGCCAAGTAAAGAACCTAACCCAGACAGGCACTGTGAAGGAACTCACCTGCGCCTACAAGGAACTCCAACTTTGCGCACCATCTGAAATGGTCTTTGACATTCCAGCCACACACCTCATGTACTATGACGCCCTCAAATTGCATGTAATGAGGCACGTGAATCTGGACCAGGCAATCAACCTACAGAGTCTGTATTGCAAGGCAGAGAAAGTGGAACAAACATCCAACGCCCTCCATAAGGCACAAACTGGAAAACAAGAAAGACCCAAGGATTCTCACACAGGAAGGTGTTCCACTCAACCACCCCCTGGGAAGAACAGGAACAACACCAACCATAAACCCACAGGTTCAAATGTACATGGAAGTGGTAACAATGGCCAGTCAAATTGTATCCATTTCCATATTACTGCCACGCAAGGCAATCAAGACAAGGGAGAAGTCCAGGGAGAGCATTAAGCAAGTCAATTTCTCCCCACAAAACTCCTGACTTGCCCAATGATGAGTACTGACCCAAGGTCGTGGATCAATGCTCAATGATTCAAGTACCCTTGGAGGACCCAGTACTGTACACCATTGCCAGACATCCCAATAAACTGATGTCCTATCATTTCTGTTTTTGCAGTTACATAGGCTCGGCACTCCTGGACTTGGGCGCAGATCAAACCCTAGTCAACAGCAGCTTTGTGGACAAGTTCAAGCTAGCCACTAATCCTTCACAGATTAAAATTGTGGTTTTAGCTGATGAGCATCACATTGCTATGACAAGGGAAACCTCCACCTTCTCTGTCATGTTTGAGAACCTACACTCCACCATCTAAGGCCCTGTCATTGACTTCCCAAAGTTTGACATTGTACTGGGGTTGGATTGATTACAAAAGAATAATCCTCATGTAGATTGGGCAACCTCAGTGTTGACCATCAAGTGTGAAAGTGTCAACCACCAGATCTACCCTGACTCAGTGGATCAACTCCTATGCAACCATGTCTTTGTGCGCATCACAAAGGACCTGGACAAAAAGGAAAACCTGAAGGCAATTGACTGGGACTCCTGCCAGTACAAGATCATACACTTCAAAGATCACCAGAATACCTCCACACCTCAGGATTTCAAAATTGTGGCCCGCCATCCAGAAATCTTCAAGGAAGCTATTTCTGGGTTGCCCCCAGAGAAACACATTCAACACTCCATCCAGCTCAAAGGAGCTATACCCAAAGCACGTCTTATCTACAGGCTGACCCCAAACAAAGACAACGCCCTATGTGCCTACCTCAAGGAAGCATTGGAGAAAGGACTTATCTGCCCCTTACAGTCTCTCTTTAGGGCTGCTGTATTCTTTGTGGCCAAGAAGGACGGTACCTTGTGTCTAGTCACAGACTACCAAGCCCTAACCAAAGTTACCATCAAGAATTGTTATCCACTATCACTGATTGACAACCTCTTTGACGCCTTGGGAGGGGCCACAGTCTTCTTCAAGATTGACTTAACCGCAGGCTACAACCAGATTTGTATTAAAGAGGAAGACATTCCCAAAACAGCCTTCCACACTAAATACAGCTCCTACAAGTGTGCGGTGCTCAACTTTAGCATTAAAAACGCCCCCTCCACCTTTTAAGACCTTCATGAACAAGGTGTTTGCCCTGCACATAGGTAAGCATGCCTTAGTCTACCTAGACAACATCATTGTCTACAGCTCCTCAGTGGAACAGCACCACAAAGACCTAAAGGCAGTCTTTGCTACTCTGGCACAACACAAACTGTTGGCCAAGCCCTCCAAATGCCAGTTCTTCTGTGAGCAATTTCCTTTCATGGGACACAGTCTCAAAAGACAGCATCAAACCTGAAAGTCAAAAGATACAGGCCATCTGCAAGATGCCACCACCCAAGGATAAGTTGGAACTCCACACCTTCTTGGGAATGGTGGCCTATGTACGCCGCTTCATATCTGACTGTGGCGTTTTGACTGCTCTCTTATCTGCCATAACTGGCGCTAAATCCAAGTTTGTGTGGACCCCCAAAGCAACCTCTATTTTAGACGCCTCAAGGAGAAGCTCACAACAGCTCCTATTCTGCAATACCCCAAACGTGACGGGGAATACC
>QTSX02000478.1:0-16544 GCA_014839935.2 Entomophthora muscae
TCTTGATGGTGATTGAGTTAAGTTTGGCATAGTCAACCATGGGACAAAGAGTACTATCAGACTTTTTAACAAAGAATATGGGAGGTAAGAGCATGAAGAGTTTGATCTACAGATGAACCCCTTGCAAAGGTTTTTGTCAAGATACTCCTTAAGTGCAATCCCCTGGGCTTGATTAGTTGGATAAAGTTTTCCTCACGTTGGCGTGCTACCGGCATGAGATCAATTCTTAAGTCCAAAGCTCAGTGGGCGGGGAGCTCATTGCAACTTGCTTCACTAAACAGTCCCTTGTATTTCATTAGCTGGGTTGGGAGAGAACCTCTAGTGTGCAAAAATATTGCAATTGAGCGGAGGTAAGAGTCAGGGAGGGTAGTGTCAAGGTTGATGGGGATAGAGAAAAATTTACCATGATTGGTGAAATCTATATGGTGGGTAACCCAGTTGATGTTCATTTGGGCTTGCTTGCACCAAGAGTAGCCAAAGATCACCGGTCATGCCAGACCTGGAATAGCAGAGAACTCCAGGCAGAATTCAGCGTTATCAATCCTTGTCTGTAGGGGTAGCGCAAGTTTTTGAACCATTATCTGGGGTTTGTTGGCCAATAATACTGAAGACAAGGTAACACCCAATATCCCCAGAGAACTTAGCAGAGAGTGGTCAATGAAGTTCCCCATGGCTCCAGTATCTAGGAGTGCCAGTGTTGAGTGTTCTCCCTGATTTAAAGTGTTTACCACAGGAAAGATAGCATAAGACTTAATGGTGGATTTATTGGGGTCTGAAGCGGCAAGAACTGTGGAAGGATGTTGATGGACACGGTTCAATGTAAAGCAGTCTTTTGCTTGATGTCCCTTCTTACCACAGTAGAGACAGCATCCTTTGTCAACGCAACGTTTGCGCTCGGCCTTAGACAGCTGATAACCTCCTCCCTCTTTGGAAACCAACCCTGCTGGGAGGGTATTGGTTCCAAGGATCTTCTGGGAGATGATGGGTTTAAAGGGATTGATTTTCCAGGCAGGGAATTTTTTAACTTGGGGGGCCCAACAAAGGATTTCTTGAGTAAGCTCATTATAAGTATTAGACAAGATGTGGTGAGCTAAAAAGGCCTTCATGTCTGTAGAGAGGCGTTTTTGAAGCATATAGCAGCTTTCTTTGTTGTCCATGCCAATGGCTTCCTTGAGACAAGTGAACTCCTTGAGGAATTTGCTTGTGGCCATCTTGCCTTGGTAAAGGCTGGAGACCTGGTCACAGAGTTCCTCTTTGGACAAAGCTGGCAATATTACCAAGAGGAGATAATCACAGAAGGTAGGATAATTGTGAAGCAGGTTTTCTCCCTTTAGGGTGGACTTGGAGTACCATTGTCTGGCTTTACCTTGTAGCTGCTTGGCTACATGGTGTAATCTTTGCGTTTCAGTACAGTATTGGTCTGGGGAAGTGTCAAAAAGGGATTGTGAAAAGGCCAAAAGCATTAGGATCTCATTGGATTCCACATCCTCAGACTGAATAGAGGAGATGTTGTTCAAGACCACCCTCTGAACCTGGTTCTGGAGAGGCTTTGGATCAAGTTGTTTGGACTTGGATTGGTGATAGGATCTGGTGATGAGGAAGGTGGTCACACAGACTAAGATGAGAGAAAAGACCAAGGCCAGAGTTTTGCACTAACCCCAGCTGAAATTCCATTTCCACAGATTTGGTTTGTTTTGTGTCTTCAGTGAAACAATGACCAACTACCTCCTCCCCAAGAGATTCAGCATGCTGTACAACTTCAAGGGTTTTTACCCAAAGCATGTCCCTTATATTGTCTTACACTAAAGAAAGATGAGCCCCCCTGCCAGCACCTTGTGGACGCGCTTGACAAGGGCTTCATTTGCCCCTTGCTCTCTCCATATAGAGCTGCTGTCTTCTTTGTAGCCAAGAAGGACGGGTCCCTTTGCCTAGTCACAGACTACAACGCCTTAAATGAGGTGACAGTTAAGAATAAGTACCCCCTGTTGTTGATTGACAACCTGTTTGACACACTTGCGGGTACAAAGGTTTTTAGAAAGATTGATATCACTGCAGGGTACAACCAGGTTCACACTGCACCAGGGGATGTAGCAAAAACTGCCTTCTGTACACACTACAGGTTGTTTGAGTGTCAGGTCATGAACTTCATAATGATCTACGCTCCTTCTACCTTTGCCATTTTTATGAACAAAGCATTTAAGGAATTGATTAGGAAATGTATGGTTGTGTACCTTGACGGCATCATTGAATTCAGTCAAGATCAAACCACGCACCTCCAACACCTTCATGCTGTCCTCAACACCCTTTGGAAAATTAGCTAAAAGATAAACCCTCCAAATGTGAGTTCCTCAAGTCAGAGCTGCTGTATCTTGGGCATACCATCTCTGCCCAAGGGTTAAATCCCAACCCTACCAAAATCAAGGCAATCACCAGCTTGTTGCCTGTCAGGGACCCATCTTCTCAGAAACATACCACCAAGCAGGTGTATGGCCGCAGAAGGGTTCAAACCTGTGACCAGAGAACCAACAGGGATGGAAAACATTCCATATGGAATAGTTCCCCAAGCAAACAATATCTCCCCAGAAGGGGGTTAAATCTACCAAGGAGAAAGTAAGCTCCTAGGTAACTAAGGAGGAAGGCCAAAGCCAAGGGATGGAAGAAGGAAGGTGAAACAGGCTGACTTTTGCCCATAACATGTTGTTTCTCCATAACAGGAGGATTTGGGAACAAGGGCGTGGCAGTGTATCATACACCTGGAATCACTTGGCACCACAACTTATCTAGGTAGTATGGAGTGAACAAACCAGAATCTGCTCTGGTTCTTATGGATATGTTTTCTGCCAGGGCCTGCACAAGGAGCAACCAAACCAACCATATATACCCAAATGGCTCCCCTTGGGAGTACTTGGGTTATATCATGGCTTTGGATTTAAAGAAGGAGACAAGCAAAACAGAATCAACTAGGTTTGAAGAAATTGAATTTATTAACTGAATAAGAAATAAAGACTGACACTATTAGGTTTATATAGCATCTGATGTATAGAATAGAGGTTTGGGTAAGGGGTGTTTGGGAAATTGGGGGAATTTGGCAGGGGAAACCCAAGGGGGAGCAAGTTATTATAATTTTAAAACATAAATAAGTTTTTTTAGAATATAACTGACAATGTGGGGCCCCCTATATCCCCAACATGCTGTTTTAAAACAGCAGAGGAATTATGCCCACTGGCCCTACATAATCTGGGACCAGGGATAGGGGGACCTCCATGGGTCCAACCACCACAGAAGTTATGGCGCTTAATATGTTTTTGATAGCGTTTTTCTATATGCTTTCAAATTTGCATTCAAAATTGAATTTGGATGATCTGATTGGCTGCCATTAGGTGAGAAAAGCAGGTTTTAATCCATAATACTACTAATTGTTCTTAGGTGCCTGTCAACGTTGAGAGAGATCCCAGGTTTGATTTCTGTCCCTATCAAGGGTGTTTGACATAGTTGATTGATATCAACTTTAAAAGTTAGTTTAGGACAGGTATTACAAACTAAAATTTCCTTTTTAGGGTTTAGGTTAATTTCAGCAGTAGGAGAGGGGGCCAAGGGAAAGGAATTATCTAAAGAGCTGGCAGGAATAATCAAATTGATGTTCCTGACACCGCCCCCCACCAATGTGGGTCAGGTGCACACCTTCTTAGGCATGGTTGCCTATGTGCGCAAGTTCATTCCCAATTGCAGAGAACTAATTGCACCTCTCACCTCTCACCAAGCTCCTAAACACTAAGCAGCTCTTCCATTGGACTCCTGTCAGAGATTAAGCCTTCAAGATGTTGAAGCAAAGACTTACAACTGCGCCTGTATTACAGTTTCCCAATCAAAACTGCCAATACAAACTCAAGACTGACGCCTCTGACAGGGCCATAGGAGGCGTACTACAGGTAGAAACCAACAAAGGTGTCTTTCTCTCTGTGGTGTATGAGTCCAGGAAGCTTACTGACTCAGAACAACATTACCCTATACATGATAAAGAATTGGCAGCAATTGTGCACTGCAATGAGAAATGGTGCTGTTACCTGGAAGGGGCTACCTTTTCTCTCAGCGTCCTGACAGATCACAAGTCACTCCAGTACTTCAACATGCAGTCCCACTTGACACGCCACAAAGCAGGATGGGTTGAGCGTCTATCCCCCTACCAGCTGCGCATTGAGTACAAGCCTGGGAAGGAACTTGTCACAGCTGACGCCCTCTCATGGCTCTACATAGTGTCCATCACCAGGGATGATGGCTTGGATCCAGACTGGCCAATTCTGTACCTTTGCCCTGAAGCAACTTGTTACAAAGGTCTTAACTCAGTAAACATCTCCAAGCTGAAGGACAACAAAAGCCAGTTAACCACTGATGCTGGCAATGTCTGCCACCAGGCAGAGACAGGTGAGAAGATGCCTTACATTCCCACCACACAACAAGGCAACACAATATTGCACTACTACCGCATCTTGGGTCACACCAGAGGATTCAACCTCTTTGAGATTATAAAACAAAAGGTTTGGTGACTGCGTATGCGTCAAGATATCTTGGATCTCATCAAAATGTGTGTGCTGTGTGAAAAGAACATATCTAAACCTGCACCCCCAAGTCTGTCCTTCTCATCAAAGCCATGGAACCCTTCAAACAGTGAGCCCTTGATGTTATTGGGCCCCTCCCTGAAGACAGACTGGGGAAGAAATACATCATAACTGCCAAAAACTACTTCACTTGTTGGTCAGTAGACTGGGCAACAACTAACCACACCGCCACCACCATCATCTGCTTCATTGGCAAGGAAATTGTGGCCTGCTTTGGGCGGCCCAAACGTCTCATCACAGACAGTGGTCCCAAACTTGTTGGGAAGTTCATGAAGCTGTACTGCACCAAGAATGCCCTCCAACAAATAGTCACCACTTCCTATCATCTGCAAGCCAATGGGCTTTAGAGCAATTAAATGTTTCCTGGTCCAACTGATTGCCAAGCTCTTCCAGGAGCACCCCAATACTGCGTGGACTGAGCACTTGCCCACTGCTCTACTTATTTTACAAGCAAGAATCAACAAAGGCACCGGGTTCAGCCCCAGCGCTTTGGCCTTTGGAACGCCTGTCAGGCTGACAGGAGTTGAACAGGGGAAGTTATGGTTTACAGTTCCTGGGAAGCCCCTGTTGTTGACAACTCCATCCCTAAACCAATGGCATGCCAAAGCCTGAGAAATCAAACACAAACAAATTGAAGGAGGGACCAAACATCTTGAAGCCAGGTATGCTGTAGACAACCCTGTCTACACCCTCAACCCTAATTCAGCTAAGTTAGAACCCAACCACCTAGGGCCCTTCAAGATAGCCGCGGTCTATGACAATCACACCTACCAGCTTGAAGATGCCCAAGGGAACACCAAGAAGCTCTACCACAATTGCTTACGCCCCTGCTGCACCATACCCACACAAAGGTTGTTTGAACAGACCTTCCCAGATCTTCCGCAGACTCCAATCCTGGTGTCTGACAACAAGCAGGGGGGTGTTGCAACCAAGTTTCCAGACTCACCCGCTAACATATCTTACAATAAATAGGGGGCACTTGATGAGTCATCCCCTTGACGTGTCTAACGTTATGGATTAATCTGATGGCAATATCAAATGGCAGGTACTTCATCCTAATTAGGAGCGCTGCCAATTCACCTTGCTGATCCAGCGCAAGTTATTTCTTGGCTTCAATCTTTACATGGAGTGTGCCACCATGCCACCCCCTTGTGGCCCAGTGGCCTTCCCATATTGTATATTAATTGCATTATTCAGCAATAAACAATACCTTATTCTTATTATTTCTGTCCTTTCTATTGGACTGTTCTCTTCCCCAACTCAAATACTGAATCCTCCTTGGTTCAGTTGCAACACTATCAACACATCAAGGAAAAGACAACATTATAAAAGAGATTGTAATATATAATTCTATTATATTATTAGCGCTTTTTAAAATCTACTGTAATCAAGCATCTAAATTTTAGCTGTCCTAAAATGGAATAGGGTGATTTTTGAGAATGCCTATGATTCCAAAAAGACTTAGCAAAAATCCACTCTAGATCCTTTAGCATCCTTTTTCTGACACCCATAAATTATATTTATTTCAAATTCACCTCATTTTTGATTTGAAATTTGGTTCTTGGATTTGAAAATTCCACAATTTCAGAATTGGTAATTTTTACATGATGTCTATGATTTTGTTGACATATAGGAAATCTCAAATTGTAAAAAAGAATCCTGCATTTCTGATTCATATATCCTGCATTTGCTTGTTGTGTTTTATCTTTAGTTAATTGAGTTAACTGCTTAAGAGGTTCTAAATTTGCCAATTTTAATAAACCAAAAAAGTCAAATTAAGTAGTTGATTTTATTAAATATTTTAATTTTCACATAGCTGAGTTGCCCGCAAAAGTGATTCAAAATTCAGACCAAGGATTTGACAATCCCACATTTTTACATTCAGGATCTGAATTTATAGTACAAAGAGTTCAATTTGATTAAAAAAAGGCCATCCCACAGATGTGATTTGAAATTTGGACCATGGATTTGATAATCCTGCATTTTTACTTTTAGGTTCTGAATTTACAGTTTTGTTAATCAATATAAATTATTTGGTTTTTATTTTTTTAATCTTAGTTGATTTTGCTTAGCGCCAAAGCTTTGAAAACTACTGTATGATCATGTCTATTGACAGAAGCTATCTATTGTTAGTAATACTCTGGGACCATGCCTACCCCTATCTAAAAGGGTACCTGGCAACAAAAAAGCTGCAGTACAACAAGCCAGACAGGATTAAGAAGCCAAAGAAAAGAGAAGAGTGAAAAGTGAAGCAATGTCACACCAAAAAAAATCAAGTAAGAAATGAATGAATTCAGGATGTAATTCATAATCTACACAAGTTGAAACCAGGATTAAGAGAATCCAGCATTTTCATGGTAGTCAAACCAAACAACACTTACCTTTTCAAGAGAATTAGCACCTGTACATGTTTGAAACTTATGCATCACAACCAACTCTGCCTCTGTAAGGCAAGAATTGCCCAATAAAATTCATGATTATTTGTTTTCAATGCTAAACTAGATCAATCCTAAGCTAAAATCCTAGATAACCTTAAGGAAATCATTAGATCTCTGCTCTTTAGAACATTGGGAGGAATATTGCAATATCTATAATTACTCTCTCTCAGAAAAACAATTTCTCAATAAATTTACCAGTTAATAAATAATTGGTGGTCCTCTTATCAGTTGCCCATGTTATATGGTAATCAGCTATTTTGAATCCTAACTAAAACATTATCCTGACAAGCCTCATGATTATCATGATATACATGGACAGTATGTGGCTTTCTATGATGTTATATACTAATATATTTTCATATCAAACAAAGCATCATTATATTCTCAATTTATCCATTTATCTTGTTTTATATACTTCCCAGAAGTATATAGTCAACAGCTGTCATAATTGTTTTGACATTGAATTATATAAAGGTCCATTAAATTTATGATTTTAGTTGATTTACTATAACGCTGAAGTTTTTTTTGGAAATTAGGCTAAAACATACCATGATATTTGAAATCATAGTATATAGTATCCTATTTTTTACCCAAGGAAGTAAAAAAGGCTTGAAGTTTAAAAAGAAACTATAATATATATACTAAACAATAAATTATTTTATAACACCAATATGAATTTTTGTGCTGCTTAGTTTTTGAAAATCATTTTTAATTTTCAGATTTGAAAAACGGCTTTGGGAAAACCATGGTTCTGGATATCATGATATTAAATGATTCAAACCAAAAATGGGTCAATAAAGGATATTAACAGTACAGTGGTTTTCAACCCTGTTGAGATAAACATATATTATTCAGTTTAGAACACATGAACCCAGTCTAAAAACAAAATCAAAGTGTATCCAGATCTATTGTAATTTAATATAAATTCCTTGATTTTTGATTTCATTTTTATACTGAGTTCATGCATTCTAAACTGAATAATATACATTTATCTCAACAGGTTTGAAAACTACTTTACTATAAAAAGGAATAATGCCAGGTATTTACTCCTAATAAGTACAGTAGTTCTATAAAAGAAATTTTTACTAAAAAGTACAGTTGTTCTAGAACTTGTTAAGATAAAAAAATGCCTCAGTATAAAACAAAATCAATTTGTCCAGAAAAAAGCAAAATGTTTTACTTGAAGATCAATTCTATACTGTAAATTCAGAACCTAAAGGTAGAAATGCAGGATTGTCAAATTCTTTTGCGTGAACTCACTAACTTAATGGAGTGATTTTCATCCCAGGACAACTTAATTATTTATATAAAAGGATGAAAGATATTCCAGTAATTTGATGAGTTCACACAAAAGAATTTGATAATCCCGCATTTTTACCTTTAGGTTCTGAATCTACAGTACAACAAAATTAACAGCCAGATGGGCACTGAGTGGCAAAATATTTAAGCACACAACAAAATTAAATCAAATACACAGTCTCAAAAACAGGACAACCAATGAAAGTGATATTTTCATACACAAAACAACACATTTCCTGGCAATCTGGATTATTTAATAACTTGAAATATAAATAAGTTCTTTTAAGAGCAAATTCACATGTTTATTCAGGAAACCACATCATTATTTCAATTATTGCGCTTCTAAATTTGACCACTTAGGTATGGGGATGTTGTCTCAAATAAAAACATAAAATCTAATAAAATTAATACACTTTAAATATTTCAGCCTTCTGTTTTAATATAATTTATTAATTTTTAGTTTAAAATGAGTTTTACAAGTGACAATTTTTTGATATTATGAAGGGACAATATCAGAAGCAACTACAAGCCCAGGTTATTGATTGGATAGGTTCAGCTAATATGTGTCCCATTTTCACAGAGTAGCTCAACTTTTGCAAGGAGGATGGGCTGTATGTTTCACCAGGCTCAGCTGGGAGCTTGTTTTTTGATAACATGTATGATATAACCCAATACCAGGTCCAGCCTCTGCCTATGTCACAGGAGGAAACCAAAGTAACTGTGTCATATCTACATCAATTTGAAAATTCCAGGGTAATTTAGTCCAATCAGATACAGCTGAACCTAGTCTGGGTACCAATATGACTAATTTGCCTCTAAAGCAATTTTTTGACCAATGTACTTGTAGAGAAGATGATAAGTATAAACATGAGTGAAAGGTTCTTTAATAAAATTTCCACAAATTTAAAATTATCCAATGTAATATTCATTCAGGCTTTTTGGGCTTTCATAAAGAGAGAAAACACCATGATTAAAAAAAGCATAATGTATAACTCAATTAATAACTCAAGATTGTCTATTTTATCATAATCAACTTTCTTTGAAAAGACTGATATATCTGAATAATAAAAGTCAGGCTAAAATTTGATCTCCATGACATAACTTTTCAATAGCCACACTGTGTAACTCTGGATGTACAGGCTTGTTGTTAGCACTCTTATGATTTTATAGCTCCTTAGACACCAAGACCTGCCCTGAGTTGATGACAGGTGCCAGCTGGATGTGGTTGTCCTTCTCCAGATGGGGTGATTTCATGGTCAAAATGTTGCATTTTGTTTATATTACTGAAAATTCTTCCAATCCTTTCCCTATAAATATCCTAGCATCACCTTCATAGACTATAAATTTAGCAGATGTTCTACTTTTCTTGGGTTTGATACCAATATTAAGACAGTTTCTTGAACTCCTTCCCTAGGAACTCCTTGCTTCTGGTTGTCATCTGATACCTTTCAGTGAGCCAATCCCGTTTTTTATTAAGGTATTGCTAGTGACAAACTTCTTACAGCTCTGGTGGTACACATCTTCACCTGGACTAGGGTAGAAAATGTGATGGGTTTTATTCATGATAAAATATGAGAAATCAGTGATAAGGTTTAGGAGTCAATACTGGTGTTCATTTGAATCAGAAGAAAGATTCCCTTAGAAACCTTCTTTATTGTAGCCTGTTTTGAGAGGAATAGATTTGGGTTGCCAAGTCTTGGGTTCCTTGCTTTCTGTCTTGAACTCCTTGCACTTGGTCTTGTGGCTCTGGTTCAGATGATCTTCTTGTTTCAGTCTGTTTCCCCTTAAATATCTCCTTGTTTCAGACTATTTTCCTTCTGAAAATCCTCTTTTACAGGCTTAAACTATTAGGGTTTTATTTTTCTATGACAAATTAAAACTCACAATTTACCTCAGCCAATCAGAACAGACTTTTCTTGTCAACCCCTGATTTATTAGGGGTTCCCCTATTTTTTACCAATGAAAAACATTGATAAAACAGGCTACAGCCTGTAGCCAATCATGCACTTATATTGGCCTATTTTGCCAAATGGGTTCCCTGGACTACCTGCTCCCGTCCTTGTTCAAACATGTTGCCTCTCCTTCACAGAAAAACTTTTGCTCTACATTCTAAATGGGTTTTTGTTTTTCTGTTACATTTATCTGTATCAATTCTCATGTTTTTCCTTATGTTCTATATAAGGAATTTTCTTTCCTGCATTTCTCAATGTTTTCTGTGTTTTCTTGTTTGGTGTTGATTCTTGGCAAAACTTTAAACTAACTGTTGCTCTGCTTAAACACCTCTTAATGCCCCAGAAAATTGTCTGGACCTGCTTTAAAAGCTTCTCTGTGCTGTTCCTATCTGCTCCTGCCTCATCCCACTCAATAAACTCCTTAATAAATACTTATATTTATTATTCTAACTGTTTTTTATTTATTGCTTTATTCTTTTTAAATTGTTTAAATTCCTTTTACCTTATTAATTCTTTTATTTAATTCCTTTGTTTATTTATTAATTCTCTTCATTATTTCTTTTAATATTCTCTTTCTTTCTCTGTTTTATCTCATGTCTTTAAATATTTTTACATCTTTTATCTTTGTATTTTATACTTCTCTCTTTTCATACCTCAGAAACAATCTTCACCTAACCCTTCTGCTATTTTTTTCTGTCATGCTTCACCAATGTCCTCCATATGTGCTTCTCTATCATGGTAGTTCCCATCAGTCAACACCTCAGACTCAGGCAATAAGTCTCCACAAGTGAATTAACCTAGAATTGATCCTCATCAGTGACCAACACTTTAGGTCATTAGCAAAAGACACTCTCCATGTCCCACCACTGTTTTTACTCACTCAAGTGGTTAGCTTGAGCTTTCAGGCACAAAATAACCAACTTTACTTCTCAGAAATCTCCAAATCATTAAGGTCTGCAGATATTTCTCTAGAAAGCCACCCTAATGATGGTTCTGGGCATATCTATGCTTGCTCAGCAACTTTAAGACCTCATTAAAGTTTTCCTGTAAGTCATAGAAAGAGAAACTTTACCTTCATTCTAGTTAAAGTCACCCAAATGTATTCTCAACCCAGTTGGGATCAGGATTTCAGTGCTACCTCAGCCCGTTCATCCCAGGGAGAAAAAATAGCTGTATTCTTACCCCAGCTAGCCACAGAATAATCATAATTCCTTGTAAAATTATCCTAAGGTCCACACAACTTATTTCCTATTTTTTAGCACCAGCCAGGGCCCACATCAGTCTCATTCACAGACTCAGATCACTTCTCTCCATTCACAAGAGCTAGACACATCAATAAACCAATAAATACTTACCTTTATTAGACATAAAATATTTTGTTTGGTCCATATCAGCCCTTGCCTGCAAAACAGCCTTCAATATGGATCACCACAGTCCTGGTTCTAACTAATTGTGACAATGACAAGTAAAATCATGAAAATGATTTACCATGTGTGTCAGAGCCCAAAATGAGAATGAAAAAGTGCTCTTGTATATTGGATGAATCACTTTCAAATGTGTGATCAAGAAATTAATCAATCAATTTATCAATTAAAGTTTCTTTGAATTGATGTCATTATTCCTCCCAAGTTATAATTAATTCTCTGGAGACAATTAACCCAGGAAACAACTAAAAAAATGACAAAAATCTTTCAAAAAGAATATTAATTGACCCAAACTCTCAGCAATTAAGAAATTTGGAGCCCCAAGAGCACCAAATGAACCCCAAAGCTTATACCAATCTTCAGATTTTTTTGATGAAAACACAATTTTATTTGGGGTTAGACCAATCTCCAGAGCCTGAAATTAAAAAATTGATAAACTTTTTTGCAACATCTTCAATTACTCCCTCTCAGGGAATTAACACCTGAAGTAGATCACCAAATGGCTCACTGAACAGTTCACCAGCCAGCCAGTAAACTGGTGGCACCATTATCAGTCAAGCCATCTATGACAGGGATCACCAATCCATATCCTAAATGGAACACAACTTGAGTAAGCCTTGTGACCCAAGAGGAACATTACTTAGATAAGCCCCATGACCCCCATGACATACATAGACGGCATGTGGCTTGTCATGATACTATATATTTGCCTATATTCATATCCAATAATTATCATTCTCCTTTTAAATCTTCCCCTTTTTCCGTTTATTATACTTCCCAGAAGTATAAAATTGACAGTGGTAGCACAGGTAGGTTATCCATACCTACCCAACTCAAAGAAAAAATTCCTCCTAAGAAAAGGACCCAAGCAATGGTACCTCCAAACCGCTGGAGAGACTATGAGGAAGGACAAGACATTCTCACAGGTTTTTTTATCTACAACAACGTCTGTGTACCCGTTGAACAATACAACACTCTCAAAGCCCGCAGATTGTTACCCACAGCGCCAACCACAACAGGATCACAACAGGATTACAGCAGCCTGAGATACCCAATATTGTATTTCAACGCCTGTGTAAAGTTGAAATTGGCGCCTTTGTGGGACTACACTGGGAAAACAACTCTCTTCGGATTAACAGTACACAAAGCAAATTTGAACAAGTGGAATACCCCCAAAGACTCTGGGTCAGTGAAATTGCCCTCCACGTCACAGGAACCACATCACGTTCTAAAGCGGATGAATAGCCCAACACCCTAACAAGAAGGGAGACTGGGAGCTATACAAGAGTGCATTACTCAAAAGGTTCTCCCTGAAAGATTCTGACATAGTAATCATTACAGAACTTTGAACCTTCAAGATGACAGGAACAATTGAGGAGTACATTGCTGCATACTAAGACCTATGTGACCTCACACTCAACACCATCAACTTTGATGAACCTGGGCCACGCTTGGACTTCTACAATGGCCTTCCCACACACATTAGATGTCAGTTTGATATGACCTGCTGAAAGAACCTTGAAGACATATTCTTGGAAGGGAAACACACAGCTCAAAAATCTGACAATCTACATGCAATCAAAAAGTGCAAAGAGAGTCCTTCAGCCAAGAAGGATCATTGACCCAATAAACAAAACAGCCAAGCCAACAACACCCATCCTTGAACTGGGAATTGCACTGCACAAGCCAATCAGGCAAGCCCCAAAGATACCAACAAGGAGAGAAAAGCTCAGGGGAGTGCTTAGGCAAGCTGCTCTCTCCCAACCTACAAGACTTGTACAGGAACCAGGACGTGGATTCAATCACCATGATCCAAGTACCCTCCAGCAACCCTCTACTGTTTGCTGCCCAAACAGGAAATAAACTCCTCACTTATTCTTTCCATTTTTGCAGATATCAGGGCACCACACTATTCAACACTGGAGCAGATTGATCCTTAGTTGACAAGAAATTTTCTGACCTCATGAAACTACCTAACACCCAAAGCAGTATCAGGAGAGTCATCATGGCAGATAACAGAAGCACACTGGTCACTCAAGAGGCAAAACCTTTCTGTGCCCAAATCAAAGACGTGCAAACTACGCTCAGTGGCCCAATAATACCAATCCCCAAGTATGACATTATACTTGGCCTAGACTGGATTAGAAAGACCAAACCTCACATTGACTGAGATAGTGCTATCCTCACCATACAAAGAGGAGAGGTACATCATCATGTTTACCCAACCCACCTTGATACGCTTATGAGGGACCATGTATTTGTGAAAATCATGGAAACAGAAGAGGAAACCAACCCTAGAAAAATCAATTGGAGTACCTGCACATACAAGGTCATCCACTTTAAAAATACAGAGACTTGGAATGAAAAGGACCCCATCTAAGACCAACTAGTTAACAAGTTCCCTGCTGTCTTCCAAGAAACACTGCCAGGACTACCTCCTGACCACAGCATACAACACAAAATTGACCTCAAATGGAGTTTACCCAAAGCACAACCTATCTATTGCCTCACACCACAAGAAGACAATGCTCTGAAGGCCTATCTTGACAAAGCACGCAAAAAAGGGCTCATACATCCATCAAAGTCACCTTTTGGTGCTGCTGTCTTTTTTGTGGTAAAGAAAGATGGAGGACTCTTCCTGGTCACCAACTACAGAGCGCTCAACAAGGTCAAAATTAAGAACAGTATCCCCTTCCCCTAATTGACAACTTTTTTGACGCCCTGGGGGCCCCCAAATCTTCACAAAAATTGACTTGACAGCAGGTTACCACCAAATTTGTGTGAAACCTGAAAACATTCCAAAGACTGCATTTAGAACTAAATACAAATCCTTTGAATGTGTTGTTCTCAACTTTGGCATGACAAACGCTCTCAGTACTTTTGTGACCTTCATGAACAAAGTTTTCAAGAAACACATTGGAAAACAAGAAATTATCTACCTGGACAACATCATCATTTACAGTCCCAACCTGGAACAACACTGGAAAGAAGTCTGCATGGTCCTCTGCACCCTTGAAGAGAACCAATTGGTTGCAAAATTGTCAAAGTGCAAACTCTTCTTGAAGGAAATTCCATTCCTTGGTCACATTATCAGCAAGGACAGAATCAAACCAGACCCAGACAAGATACACATCATAACTGAGATGCCAGCTCCAAGAAATAAGAGTGAACTTCACACCTTCCTTGGAATGGTAGCCTACGTAAGAAGGTTCATTCCTGATTGGGGTGCCTTAACAGCCCCCCTGTCTGCCATCACAGGCAAAACAACCAAGTTTGTCTGGACACCACTACATGATCAACACTTCCACCAAATGAAGGAACACATGGTCACCACCCCCATCCTACAATACCCAAACCATGAGGGTATCTACAAGCTAGAAACCAACGCCTCTGATTATGCCATAGGAGGAGTCCTCTGTATCCAAACAGACCAAAAGGACTTTCTTCCCGTGGCATATGAATCAAGAAAGCTATCAGACAGCAAGCAAAGATATCCCATACACAACAATGAGTTGGTAGCCATTATACACTTCCTCATGAAGTGGCAATGCTATATGGAAGGAGCCCAAATGTTCAAGGTGCTCACCAATCACAAGTTGCTGATAAACTTCAAAACATAACAGCACTTTTCAAGGAGAAAAGCCAAATGGATGAGTCTCATACAGAGATACCCCATGCAAATCAAATATAAGCCAGGCAAGGAAATGCTTACTGCAGATGCCCTGTCAAGACTATACAGCAAACATGTCTTCTGCGCTGATGGCGACCTCAACTGGCCCATGTTAATCATGGGGAATCTCCAGGAAGGGTTACACCTGGGACCCCAATGGACATCCAAGAGAAGGTCCTTAAGAACAAAAATATGTTCAAAAACGTATATGACACACTACACCAAATCCTTCCAAATGATGACACAGTACCCTACATCCTGTCAACACAAAAGATTGACACAATCCTCTGATATTATATATAACCGCTCAAGTTGTAGGAGAAATTATTTCTATATATTTTGCTTGGAAGAACTTACCTTCTTTTAAGTCTGACAAAAGCTGACAACAAATACAAAAAGCCTATAAAATAGTTTGGTTTAATGGATAATGCTGCCGCTCAAAGGGGTTATTGGACACTTTGAAGTGTCTCACAGCATCCCTTCCTGTGGCAGTGTTAATAAAAGTAAAAAAATATATGACTGGACTTAATTTAGTCATGTTTGCCTAAAAGGTAAGAGAGTCAAAAATGATATAAAACTTTACTAATAATGATTGGAGCTTAGAATGCTTTCATAAACTATTATTGGTCAATCCAATCTATTTCTCTGCCAAACAGATAAGATTAGATTTACTAAGCCAGGGTAAGCCATCACTAAACACAGTACTAACTTGTCAATTTTAACACTGTAAATTTGCTTCAAAATATACATATAATATTAACTGTTTTAAGCATAGTAGATCAGGGATTTTAAAGGTAAGAATTTTTTAAAAGTTCAAAGCTAACATTAATTTAAAAAGGTATTTAAAAAGATAATAAGTTTTTTTTAAAAAAACTAATCAGTTGGAGATTGAAATCAAAGCTGAATTCAAGTAAGCATTTCACCCAATTTACTAACCTCCTTTCTTTTTAAAAGGACCTCCACCCCAAAGAAGATTAATTTTAAGTAAGCTTCTTTACCTAAATTAACTAGCCTAGATTAAAAAACCAGATTTTTGCCCTGAAGTAGATCTTGGGTTGGTAAGTATTTTTTTGATTAACTAATATTTTTTAGCCAAGCTTCATTTCAGGTAATCATTTCACTCAAACTACTAACCTTCCTCTCTT
>QTSX02000479.1:0-16424 GCA_014839935.2 Entomophthora muscae
AAATTCTTTTGCATAAACGCATCAAATTACTGGAATACTTTCCATCCTTTTACATAAAAAAGGGTTGTTCCTGGGGATGGAAATTACTCCATTAAATTGGTGAACTCTGCGCAAAATAATATTACAAATCCTGCATTTTTCCTAACAGGTTCTGGAATCTACAAAGCTGTTCAAAGAACCATACCAGAAAATTGTTCCCTGGTATGAGCAGAAGAGGGTTAAAAAATTATTCTTATCTGCCAGATAAGCGCTTATATAAAACTCTATTTGATCAAAGCTTATTAGACTTAACAGGTGTACAGATACACAATCAAAGTCTGTATGAGATAATTGCAGGAGGAGACCTCTTTATTAGCTCATAAAGTACGCTGATAAGGTTGCCTTTCCTGAAAAATGTACTGGCAAGGGGGAAATTTTGGGGGACTCTTAAAATAATGTTTTAGAGAAGAATAATTTCTGTTGGATAACAGTTTAGGCTTGTATATCCAGAGATATTGGGGAGGATACCTAACTGGGATCAGCAGTTGGTATCTGGTGACAGGACTTGGAGCAGGGATGGGTGGATAGTTGGACCAGTCAGGTATGGATTGGTTTGATACCAAAACAGGAAGATAGTTGAGAGACTGATTTGGTATCAAATTTGGTCATGTATTAATGTTGAACTAGGTTGTTGGTAGCCAAACTGGTTTGAAATCTAAACCTTTGCTACCCTCCTCATTTAAGGAATTATTCAGGTACATCTGGCTGACGCCTGGTCTTGATGGCGGAGGTCTGGTGTTCCTGAAGCTGTTCTGCAGCAGTACCAGTCACCTGGAGGGTTTCCCTTTGCTGAGCTGGGGCATGGTCAACATTAATTCCTTGTGAGTGGTTCATTGGCTCCTTGGAATTCAGCCAGGTATGTGTTTCTTTCTGATTGGTATTCAATCATTCTTCCCAATCCTCTGTATACATAGTCCAGTTCCTTTCTGCTTCCTGCCAGGGCCCAAACAGGGGCATTGGACAGAATTATTCCTTGGTAGAGGATGATTTCTGTGTTTTGCGCCTCTTGTTTTCAGCTACTTTGGCTTTGAGCTGTATGTGTTTTAGTTTCATAGCTTATTTTTCTGTAGCCAGTCTCCCTGGGGGATCTTTATTTATGGTTGTTAGTTAAAAGGGGCTATATCTGGTTTGCACCCATATGCTAGTTCAATTGGGATCAACCAGTTCCCTGGTTGGTGCTCACCTGAGATAATAGTGATTTATGTTTCTATATAGAAGCAATATGTCTTCTGGGGTTCCATTCATCACTTTTCAAGCATTATTAGGTGGTTGCTGTTTAGGTCTTCAACTCTACTGTTGGCTTGCAGCCTATATGACAAGGTTATGAAGAGTTGGATGCTTCCTGTATGTAAGATATTGTTTACTTGGTGTCCTGCTATTTCTTTGGCTCCACCAGTGACATTTAGTCTGGTATCCCACCATCAGCTATGATTGCCAAGTTGATGAAGCGGTTGACCGTTTATGCTTGATTATCTTTGGTTGCTCTGCAGATTGACCCGCCAGCAGCAAAGTAGCTTGTCATGATTAATGATTGCTGCTACACTTTGGCTTCTGGGAGAAGCCTTGCCACCTCCAAGCCCCAAACTTTGAGTGGTTCAGGTACTGGGTTTACTGTTTTTTGTTGCTTTGGTGCTGGAGTATCTTTGCATACTGTTCACCTCCTTAGCATGTCTGTGATTTCCTCCTTATGTTTGGTCACCATATGTTTCCCTCACTGTGAGGCATAAGTTTTTGATCCTGGTGTGGCCTAGTAACTAATGATTTCTGAGTATTGTATTGACTCTTTATTACAATGGTATATATGCTATATGTTTGTCTTTGAAAACTTGGTATACTATGATTTGGATGCATGTAAGTATTTTTTTGCTTCTTACCCATGTGCCATGGGTTAGTTGCTGGGTTGAAGGATCTTTTTCTTTGGTTCTATATTCTGCGGTGTATAAGTTAGGCCATTCTGGATCAAGTTAGTCAGGATGATCATCTATGGGCTAACAAGGTTTAGAGAGAGTATCAGATATGACCAGCTCTGCCTCTTTTATATTAGATTTCCAGGTTAAGCTGTTCCAGTAGGGATATTCATTTTTTGCTGCTTTGTGAGGGTGTTCTGTGTTTTGAAAAGTATCAAGGATTTACGGTCTGTTAGTACACAATGTTTAGGTGCCCTTTTATACAACATCTTTTTTTCTTGCAAGTGTAATATTTTGCAATAAATTGCTTGTTTTTTATTGGGTACCTGTGCTCAGTGTTTGTTGACTTTCTACTTTTGTAACCTACTGGCAGGAAGCCCTGTTGTCCTAGCTGGTCAATGTGTAGTACAGCACCAATAACAGTGTCACTAGCACCTAACTCTAGCATGTAGCATTCATTATTGTTCAGGTATTGAAGTGTTAGTGCTTTGACCAGGGCCTGTTTTAGTAGTTGGAAATTCTTGTCACACTCTGTCAGGGATACTCCTGATATAGAGATTGGTAGAAAGTCAAAAAATAATCTTGCTCCTAATATGGGGAGTAAAAGGTCATAATTTTTCAATTGATTGATGATATATGCAACAATTTCCAACAAACCAAGAAACTGATATTTTTAATTCAAACATAGAAACAGGATGCCAAAGGAACAAATTTTTATTAAATACTGCTGCAGGCCAGCTGTTAGTCACCACCACGTTGCCACCCGCAAGATGTGCCACAACTAGCCCATATACCCAGGTACCTATGAGCAATCCCACCACCATTCCTGCCTGATAACCACCCACAGGACAAGGCACTACCAACCTGCCCACACAGCTATCTGTGAGCCTGCCTGCCTACCAGCTACCTGCAAGACAGGGAGCCACCAGCCTGCTCACCCACTGACCAGCAATATGGGGCCCCAGCTAGCCTGCTGGGCCCAAAGAAGCCAACTTCTCAGGACTGGGATCCCAAATCAACCAATCAAACCAGCAGCCCCAATCCAATTTTCTAGGGGAAATTCAGGTCAAACCACTCCAAAAATAGACTCAGGAACTGATCTGGGTCCTAACAGTTTTCTGAAGCACACTGAGCTAACCATTGGTCAGCAACAAGGATTCCTTCACCATCTGAAGAATAATGCAGAGCAAGAGTTTGGCCTATATTCACATTTCAACCCCCAAAAGCCCCCATCTAGACTTTTGGGATCCTCAATCAGGATATTACACAAATCAATCTCTACCTACAAATTAAGAGCAGAATACTACTAAGCTTTAGTTACCCCAATCCAGAAAAGAAGATTGTCAGAAAATCAGCTATTATTTTCTGTAATAACTTGTAAACGCTTTCCTTGAGAAATGATTCTCTATTCTATATCCATCTTCTGGCAAATGACTTGAATATCTTGCTGGATAATATTGACTCCAATACCGCTATACCTCAGGAATAAGCCATCCTAAAACAAGCAGTGAAAGGATCTTCCAAGATGGAGCCAAACATATCTCAGATCTTTGTTCTTTCTAATACTGTGAAACCCACCACTAATATCTTGTCCATAGAAGCCACTTCTTCAAGAACTCCTTATTCAAACCCAGATACAAAGGTGTCATTATATATGGATTCTAATTATCTCACTTCCTTTATTTCCTGTCACTTCCACTGAGGTTAAGGGATATACCTTATCCACTAAGGGTGGCACCAGATATGTTTCCTCAAAGCCTTTGAAAGCTATAAATACCCCTTCCTTACTTTCCAATAAGCTTACCATTTTATTGCTCTCATCTTACTTGAGTATGTTCCATATATACTGTTAGTTCTTAACAGCTACAGTATATATGCTTTTAACCATGGCAGAATCCAACTTATAAGTTTGCTATAATGTTACCATGGCAGAATCTAACTGAGGAGTTTTCTATAGTGTTCACTGTTTCTGAATCCCACTATAGTATATTCTTCTTCTAGGCTGAAGCCATTAATTATCCTAGAGCAGTAATGGTTTTGCCTTCTGTTTACAACATTAAGGTCCTTTTGAAGACCTGACCTTTCTCTTTCTAAGATGTCTCTCTTGTGTCCCAATCCAAGAATCTGACAAAGATAACCCATCTTCTCTCAGTTGTGTTAACAGCCTGCCTAGAGATTAGATGATACCAACCAGAGTCTCCAGTGTTTGGACCCACACCACAAGAAGCCAAAGAGATGCATTATGAGGAGCCATCACAACTCAACTCTTCATAAATCACCCCATAGCCTCCCCTGATATTGTCTCAGTCCACAACATCCATGTGGTTTAAACTTCCATATACTATGCTATGTCATGGTTTTTAGGAAGTTTCAGACACTAAAACACACACCAAGGTCATCAAGTGGTTTATGACTGTCTACCCCATTGTAACAGCTCTGAAAGGTTTCCAGCTCACTAACTTGGTGCCATATCTGATACAGCTTATACCAGCTAACCTTGGGTATTACACATTCTGGAGTCCATATGAATTTATGTTTAGTGTTTTCTTTGTATGGAACTCCTTCTCTGAGGACACCAAAATATTTCCTTGGTCAAAGCTAGGCGCTGACAGGGTGGGGTTTTCATTTTTAAAGTGTCCATTTTCTAAGGCTAGAGCGTTTTATTAGGCCTGCAGAACAGCAAAATCTTCTAAGACCTTTCCTACTAGCATTCTGGCATCTACATCATGTATCATGATATCTGCTGAAGTATTTCCTTTTTTTGGTGCTATACAGCTCATAGAAGAGGTTCTTGAACTCACTGCCTAAGAACTCTTAGCCTCTGGCTGTCAGCTTCAGTCTTTTGACTAGTCTGTACCACTTTTTCTCATGATTCAGGCTCTTAAAAGCTCTCTACATCAGTACCATTACAGATCCTTCTCTCCTGTGTGAGGATAATAGATATGGGGGTTACTCATGTTGGAATAAGAGATGTAATGCTTGGGGGTTATGGATAGATTTTATTCAAACATAAGGAGGATTTCCTTAGAAACCTTCTGTAGTTTAGCTTGTCTTGGTCCTTTTCTTGCCCTTGCCCTTGCTCTGGTTCTTGCTCTGCTTTGGATCCTTCCTATTCTCTCCTTGTTACAGTTATTCACCTCTTCTATAGCTTCTTGTTTCAATATGATTCCCTTATGAGCTGTTTTTCCTCCAAGGCTTAAACTATTATGTTTTTCTCCTTTTTATAATAAATTAAGCTTTTAGACTTACTCTGGCCAATCCCAGAAGACTTCTATTTGTCAGAGCCCCTGATTATTTAAGCTCTGTCCTATTCTATCAATAAAAATTATTATTAAGATTAGCCTAGCCTTTCATACAATTATAGGGCTTCATTACCCTGCATTTTATGAAGTTCTTTGTGTCACTCTTCAGTTTTGCTTTTTTTCTAATAGGACACTGTCAACTAACAGTGAAATGCTGACAATTTGTGCTTTGCGTTTCAAGAAATTTCCCTGTTTTCTTCATTATTTCTGTGTCTCAAATTGCTCATTTTCTTTATGTAAAATATAAGGAATTTGTTAACCTGCGTTTTCTTCACTTTTTCTGGCCAATTTTCCTGTTGTTGACTGGACATGGCAAAACTCTTTGCAGCTACTGTCTTTCTCTGCACTATAGCAAACAACAAACTGTTATGCTCTATTTTTGACATTTCTTTGCTCCATTTCCAGCCTCTTCTGCCCTGTCTTCTGGTTTATTGCTTTAAATAAAATTTTATTTGTTTACTTATTTTTGTCAGGGAACCAACCCTGACTGGCCAGCTTGCTAGTGTTTGGGAACTGGCGGGTCGTGGACTGGGTGGGCAGGGCCCACCAAAGGATTGGTGCTAACTTAATGAGGTAGGACATTGACTTGCCCACCCACAATCACAGACTGGCGCCAGGGACAATAGTATCTATTATTCCCATGAGATTAATGTATACAATTCCAAAAATCTTGTTGGTATGGTCCAGTGGGGGTTCAGCGGCAGAGACAGGTATTGGTTTGGGGGTGACAGGTGGTTCCATGTCCATTTGGTAGGCAGGAAGGAAGTTGTATTTATCTCTGAACAGGCGGGGCTTGGTAACGTACCAAGGGCCTTCTCAGATGTATCTGGTTAACTCTGTAGTTCTGGCCAAGGAATCCTGGGCTATTATGTTGTTGGCAGTGTAGTACTTGTACTCAGGCTTTAAGGGGTACTATGTGAAATGGACAGGACCAAAGGGAGCACCAGGCAGGTGGTACGTAGCTGGCAGGCTGGCAGGGGGGTCAGATGATCTTTGAGTTAACTGGCAGATGGCAAAGAATAAAATATGGCAATAATTGGGAAAACCAATATCTCATATCCTTTATTTAAAATGACAATGGGGGTTGATCTCAGCCTGGAAGGTATTTATACCACACTGCCAGGCTTCACTACCTGGTTAGTTTTTCTGGGCTTGGGTGGGTTGGCATCAGCGGTCTCAGATGGCAGTGTGGCGCTCGGCACTGGCCGTTTGCCACTGGTTGCTTTGGGATGAGAAGACTTCAAATCCTTATGTTTGTTGATTTGGGTATTGGGTGCCTCCTTGGGTTCAGTGCCTCCCCCAGGACTTTAGGAGAGTTTGGAATAACTCTCATGGAGAAACTTGCATATTTTACCAAGAAAACCACCGGTGTCAGGCGTTGGCACCTCAGGGAAATTCTTGACATCTTGCACTGGAAGTTTGCTTGCAGAATCCTGCAGGACAGCTAAGGGTTTGGGTCCTTGCGGGCTGGTAACAACTTCATCAATCAGTAGTGGGTTATTGGGCTCCCAGCCCATGAGTCTGGCAGTCTGCAAAGGGTTTTGCCCAGGGTTCAACTCTGGTTCTGTATTTTTAGATTTAGGAGCATCCAAATTATCATTCCTGACAATTTCCTCTTTCTATCCATTATCTTTATCTCCTTTAATCTTTTTAATATTTTTCTCTTAATCTTACTCTTTTATTATTTAATATCTTTCTCTTTTTTAATCTATTTTTCTTGCTCCTAAATCATCCTAAATGACTTACTCCTAGGACTTCTATTTCTTCTCTCTATTGGCCATTATATATGGCTTACATCTAAGCCTTCCCTCTTTTGTTAACCAAAATAGGTATTTTTCACCCATGTCTTGAAGGCAAGCATTCACCCTCTAATTTCTACACCCTCTTCTTTTCTCCCTAAGTAGTTAGCTTGGGAGTTTGCAGAGTAACCAACTTCACTTTCTGGGCACCTTTCTTATAAATTGGGTTGAACAGCTGCTTCTCTAGACATATGCCTTGCTGATAATCCCATGCTCACTATGCTTGAACAGTGGTAGTAAACCCCTCTCTTAAACCCACCCATAATACATAGCCAGGGAAAACACATACTCTTTTTGTGCAGGAATAACCCATCTGTATTCACACCTCAGCTGGTCTAGGAGTGCTTAAACTATCTTATCATAACCATCATTGTATAATCTCTTACTCTTCTCAGGTACCAATAGAGGACTAACCTACTGGCACCCAAGTCATAAAGTACAAACCAAGCATATAAACCTGCCTACATCTCTAAGCTTAATTTCTCTCTGTTTTGGCCAACCTCTGATCTTTCCTGCATAACAGCCTTTTTATGTGGATCATCACAGTTAGTATTTCTAATGACATATAGTATATATGTATTATATACCAAGACATCACAGAAAAAATAGCAGAAAAGAACTTGTAAATGGTTAATTTATTAGCTGGAATACAATCTGGCTAACTGTGTCAGGAAGCCAGGAATAGGTAGAAACATTGGGAGGCTTAGTACAGGTACAGCTGAGCTGACAGGTAAAGCCCACCATAGAATGGGTGCTAACTTGATAATGTAAGATACAGGTTGCCCAAGTAAAGACCAGGGTCCGGAGTTAGGGACCATGGAATCCACCAATCATGTCAAAGTAATATAGAGTACTCCAAACAGTTGGGTAGAGGTGGTCTCTTCTGTGGTGGTAGATTCCCTTGGGCGGTCTGGTCTCAGGGTTGAGGGTGGAGTCATGGGGACAAAGTATGCTGGCAGATAATTGTACTTGTCTTTGAACAATAAGGGCAGTACTTTGATCCTCTTTCCTTTGCATCCTATGTATTTGGTTTCTCTAGTCCTTGCTAAGAGATTGACAATGAGGATGGTTTCAAGTTGTACTCTGAGTAGGTGGGATTGGGCGGGTATTCAGTAAAATACACAGGTCTAAAGGGGGCTCCAGGGGGGACGGTATAGTGCCTGAGGCAGGTCAGCAGGTTGGTCTCTGGAGGGGGTGGTTGCCTGATTGTCTACTTGGCTTGAGTTGAGATGAAAGATCACTAAGACTAGATAGGGTAGGATTTGTTCAAACCAAAGGTTCATAAAACTTTTATTATCAAAAACAACAATGTGGTCATCACCACACTGCCAGTGTTCTTATACCATGTGATTTTGCTTCTTTGCTTTTTGCGGGCTTCAGGTCCATGGGCAGTTTGCCAGCAGGGCATTGATCTTGGCTTAGGGTCTTGAGAGCAGCAGGTCCTGGTTGGGCTGGCTCTGAAGAACAGAAGTGGCAATGCTTTGTTTTGCCGCTGTTGTTCACAATGTCACCTGAGCTGGCCAATTACAATACTCTTTCTGGACTGGAGACTGGTGACAGCTGGTACTTGTTGGCAGGGCTAGCAGTAGGTCTTTTCCCAACCACCTTTAGGCAGGCCATGTCTCCTGAGTAGGTATGGGCCTCCAGTAGCACCGGTTTGGCGGCAATCTGGCAACCATTCATGGAATCCTCATTATTAAGCCGGCGGGTCACGGGGTAACTTAACAATTTGAGTCTGTGACTTAACAGGTTGGCGGGTCCTGGGCCATCCTGGGGGCTTAATCTGCCTTCAGAAAACAGGGGTTCAACTCTTGGGCTTTCAATACAAGTATTAAAATGTCATTCCTGACAAACTGCTGCAATCTATCCAGGTAACTAAGAGCTTGTTGTTTTGGCTGCAATGCATCTATATCTATTTATACTGCACCAGCTTCTACTCTGATCTTTCAGACAGTTTCTAGTGGCTACCTGTGCATGCAACCCTGTTTATTCTGGTTCTGTCTAATCTAAATCACTGTTCTTGATCTCTTATCACTACTGGCCTTCCAAGGGTGTTTATAGTGTCTCAGATGCATCTTGCACTGTTTTTGAGCTGACTTACTAGCAATTGTTGGTTGGCTAATTCTTTACATGACTCAGATGGAGCTAAAAAGATACACCATATTTTGAAGGGTGCTTAAAAATATTTCAAATCTATTCTTTTAAATATAAAAGGTTAAATTTAGATAACCTATTTTCTATATTGGGTCCCAATTAGAGTTTCTTAATTGGATGGTATGACTTTGATTGGTAGAAGTTTATTCAAGCTGGATTTTAACACCTTATATTGGCTGATCTGATTTGATATTAGATCAAGGGTTGTAGGTGGGTAATCCCTAATTAATTCTGGTAAACTAGCAATTATACGGTATATAATCATTAAATTTAGTTAGATCAAACTGGTGATAATATGTCATGCAATACTAAGATCTCATTATGATGATTATACTGATGTGGGTGGGAAACTGCTTCACACAGCAATTGAGTGTGTCAAGGTGTGGGTCCTTGAATACATCTTATTGAGTGACGCATACTCAATAACTTACTTTGGGGTAAAACAAAAACTGTCAGGAACCCATCTGCTTGGAAACATACCACTAAGCAGGAGTATGGCCGCAGAAGGGTTCAAACCTGTAACCAAGGAATTGACAGGGATGGATACCATTCCCATATAGAACAGCTCCCTGAGCAAACAATATTGCCCCAGGAGGGGATTAAATCTACCAAGGAGGAAGTAGGCTTCTAGGTAGCTAAGCAGGAAGGCCAAAGCCAAGTGATGGAATAAGGAGGGCAAAGCAGGCTGACTGGTACCCATAACGTGTGCTTTCTCCATAATAGAAGGGTTCAGGGACAAGGGTGTGGTGGTATACCATATGTCTGATATCACTTGGTGCCACAATTTATCAAGATATTGAGGAGTGGAAAAACCAGAATCTTCTCTGGTTCCTAGCAATACACTTGCTGTAAAGGCCTGCACAAGGAGCAACCAAACCAACCATTTATACCCAAATGGCTCCCAATTGGGAGGACTTGGGTAATCTCATGGCTTTGGATTTCAAATAAGGAAACAAGCAAGAGAAAATCAACTAGGTTTAAGTAATTGACTTTATTAACTGAACAAGTGTGAAGACTGGGTCTGTCCAGCTTATATAGCAACTGAGAAATATAAATTTGACTGTTGAAATAAGGAGATAGGGGTTTGGGGCAGTTTGAGAGTGAATTTCCAATCAAAAAAGGTATAAAGACTATTTAACTGGTATTCATAAAAAGTGGGGTTTGTTTGTGCCCTAATATTCCCCAAGTTCTGTTCAAGCAACTTGAGGATTATTACCACTGGCCTCACATATTCTGGGGCCAGGGGTAGGGGCACAACCACCAGAGGCAACTACCACAGAAAGTACAGTGCTTGGGATCAGTTTAACAGTGTTGCCGGTTTATATCTTCAAATTTGCATTTAGAACTAAAATTTAACATTTGATTGGTTTCTACTAGTAGAAGGTAACAGGTGATTTGAATTGAATTCACTACTAATCATTTTTAGGAACCTGTTGTTGTCCGGAGAAGTCCCAGATTTGATTCCTGTCCCTTCAAGAAGGGATTGATGTTGTTGAATCAAATCAACATTCAAAGGTAATTTTGAACATTTGGGTCATTATTTTAGGAATTAGGCCATTTTCTAATACACATGCTGCTCAAGTCACAGCATAACACAGTTCAATTTTGAAAAAATCAAATTACAAATATTTGTATTTAAAACAGTAATAACTCAATAAATAGTTAATATTTTTTCACACTGTAAGCTATCAAAATGAATCCAATAGTCTTATCTTTCTATTGAAGTTAAATTATTAATATGTATATTATATTAAATATTAAAGCAAAAGCAATTTAAAGTAGCATAAGTCAGACTTTATTATATTCTTTTTGATAATGAAATAAAATAGAGTGCTTTAAGCTAAAAAAAGTTAACTTTTTATTAAAAAAATATATAATTTATATTTAACTAAATTAAAGATAAGATTGAGAGCTTTATTTTTGTCTTTATTTTATTCAATAAGCTCAATTTTTTAGAATTTTATGGTGGTTTGAAGTTAGAATGTTATTATCACTGTTTAGATTAATTTTAAGGTTCAAGTGAGCTTTGAACCTCAAATTAAGCATTCTTTAAATTGATTTCTTTAATATTTTATCATTTTAAAAACATGCAGAAGAGTTACAACTAAGTGAATACATCATTTTAATTTATTTGCATTGATTATAAAAAGGATATGATGTAATAATGATGCTTAGCTGCTTCACATGAATCACTTGTGCATAAAAACTGGATATTTAATTAATTCTACAAACATAAATCCAAGTTCAAACTATAGTAAAAGTTATCACACCATTTCTTTCAGAATGGTGCCATTTAGCTTGGTCTATAAAAACTAAAGCACCACAGAGCTTCTAATCCAAAAGACCCCATTCAAAGGCCACACTCTTATCAGAACTACTCCATCATTAAGGCACATTTAAGAGATCTGACCTAATTACAGATTCAAAATGCTACAATGTCTTCAGTTAAATTTTTTTCTGCCATGCTACCCTTTTTTCCTTGGGAGCTTCAACAAAAAGAGAAAGAATTGCAATGTTAAAAAAGGCATTCCTCTTTATTGCTGGTGATGATCTTGATACTTTCATCAAGCACTTCCTTACTCAAACTGAATTTGGGAGATCACAGTTCCTTCCAACTATTCAAAATCAAAAAAGAAAATGAGTTCATTGAAAACTTAATGGATCTCCTGAAATCTTCTCCCCAAAATCATCTCCCAGCCTTTCAATCTCTGGTTACTTCCAGCTACTCTTTAAAAGAGCTTAATGATATGGGGTTTAATATAACCAAAAGTGAGTTTGAATACTCAAGAAAAATAAATAAAAATAAAAAGTAAGCTTAAACAAAAAAAAGCCAAAAAAATAAGAACTATTCATTAAAAAAAAATAATTAAAAAAATAATTAAAAAATTGCTGGAAAATTCTTTTGAAACAAGCCAGTTTACAAAAAAAGTGCCTGAAAAAATTTATAAAGATATTGTCAGAAAATTGCAGACCACAGTATTTTATCATCAGATGATATCCTAAGTCTTCTAGCATTAGTAAAGTAGAGAGAACCTGTGACTTTGGTGTAACCTTTGGCCCAGAATATTTTGTTGCCATCAGAAGTAACAAGTCTGACAGGGCCCAAAGCCCAAAGGACTTGGGACAGATCTTCCTACTTCGGATATAGGTTCATAATTTGTCTCTATATTTTACTATAAATAATTATACTGTATGACAACAGGTTCATCTTTTTGTTCTTCACTAATAAAGCCTAAGAGAGGATCACATTGAGGAAATAAGACTTGGATCAATCATCAAGTCGTTAAGAAATCATCAGTCTTTTATTCTAATGGACTGGCTTTAAGGCAGCCTGCCTGGCCATGTTTCATCCGAGTTAGCTCACGACGCTAAAAAGACTGAAATACCATTAGGTCTTCACAGCAGAAGGCCCATCCTTTTGGGGTAGTTTTAACAGAAGGTTAGCTTGACATCTTCCACAGATTGGTATCCCTTACTGTCTTCCTGGGCCACTTCCAGGGCTAGCTAGCCAGCATTTGGCTACTAGTTCACAGAGATGATTGTTTCACTAAATCAGAGCTACTTGATACAATAGGCTCAAAGCCTTTTATCTTAGAGTGGTTGGCCTGACGGCCCAGTCCATGTTGGACTCTTCTAGATTTAATGCAGATGATGGTTCATATGACGGCCCTCTTGTTCTAGGATTCATTTAAAGTTTTATAATAGTAATTATTATGGGAAGCATGTTTGAAGTGGTAGTTTGAGGTGGATTAATTAATGAGCAGTAATTGCATATGCCATTAATTAATTGTAATGCATGAGTATGTTGATGCCAGGATATGATTTGATCACTGATCCCACAACCCGCAACCCGCATTATTTTGTTGAAACCCTTCCTAAGAGCAATTAACTGCTGGCCTGCGTTATTTTGTTGAAACCGTTAATTAGTCAATATCCAGACATCCTGAAAGATATCAAAAAGAAATGAGTGAATACCCAACTGCAATAAAATACTCTCTCTTAAAAACAAAAAAAAAGAAACATAAGAAAATATGAAAATAAAAAATGAAATTTCAGTTTCAATTTCTACTTACTATAAATTAATCCCTAAAAATATAATAAAAAGTAAAAAAAACTGATATGTGCAATATTTGTAATTTAAAAAATTTACTAGAAAAAAGAAGGAATAATGTGAAAGTAAAAACTTACCATTACCAGAATCTATAGATAATGACTTAAAGACTATTAAGCAGCACCAAGACTTTTATATTAATCAAAATAGGGAATATAAAAAGGATATTACTGTAAATTCAGAACCTAAACATAAAAATGTGGGATTGTCAAATCCTTGGTCTAAATTTTGAATCACTTTTGCGGGATAGCCTTTTTTAATTAAATTGAATTCTTTGTATTTTTATTTGAATTTTTAAAAATGCGGGAACTCATAGACACTTTGCAAAGTTCAAGTTAAACTGCATATTTCCAATGGACAAAATGAATTAACTGGAATCAGATTTGAAGCGTTCAAATCCATCAACCATTTTCATTAAGTTTACTATGTTTTTTGAAATTGCAGGATTGTCAAATCCAAGAACCAAATTTCAAATCACTTTTGAATGCTACTAGTAAACTCAGATATTAATTGTGGGAACTGGAATCCAAATTGAATGTAAAGTAAGAAACTAGGACAAATCAACCCAAATCAAGAAGCTCCACTCTGGATAAAATCAAATGGAAAATACAATCTCAACAACCATGTTTAGACATGAAATTAAGTGAAATGTAAAATTGTCTAAACTGGAAATGATGCAATATTCTGCACTCTAAATCACTAATATAGCAACCATAAAAACCCATATAATGATTTATGAGCTACTCTTCTGATGACGCAGAAATTTTTAAAAGTTTTTGGCCCCTTGGCTACGCCAGGGGCCAAAAACTTTTAAAATTTCAAGGAAGAAAGGAGAGGAAAAGATAAACCATCCATTTACTGCACTATGTATTCATGTACTGCTATTAAGGATACTTGATTACAGTAGATTTCAGAAAATACTAATGATAAAATAGAATTATATATTACAATCTGTTTTTACCATGTTGCCTTTCCTTGGTGTGTTGATAGTTTATTTGCTGTTGATAAGGTGTTTGCATTTAATTGGATGGTTTCACCTCAGTCGCCTTGGTGATAGGAAAACCGCCTCCCCAAGATCAACTGTGGTTGCGGAGGCAGCTTGATTTCTTATCGCCAAGGCAACTGGAGGTGAAACCATCCAATTAAATGCAAACACCTTATCAACAGCAAATAAACTATCAACACACCAAGGAAAAGGCAACATGCTAAAAACAGATTGTAATATATAATTCTATTTTATTATTAGTATCTTCTGAAATCTACTATAATCAAGCATCTAAATTTTAGCCATCCTAAAATGGAATAGGGTGATTTCTGAGAATGCCTATGATTCCTAAAAGAATTAGCACAAATCCACTCTAGATCCTTTGGCATCCTTTTTTGAGACACTCATAAATTATATTTATTTCAAATTCCTTGCAATTATGATTTGAAACTTAGTTCTTGGATTTGACAATCCCACAATTTCAGATTTGTTAAGTTTTCCATGATGTCTATGATTTGTTTGAAATACAGGAAATCTCAAATTGTACATTAGAATCCTGCATTTCTGATTTATGTATCCTGCATTTGTTTGCTGAGTTTTGTCTTTTGTTAGTTGAGTTATCTACTCAAGAGATTCAAAATTTGCCAATTTAAATAAATCAAAAAAGTCAATTTTTTTTTGATTTTATTAAATATTTTATTTTTCACTCAGCTGAGTTGCCCGCAAAAGTGATTTGAAATTTGGACCAAGGATTTGACAATCCCGCATTTTTACATTTAGGTTATGAATTTACAGTAACAAATTAGATGATGAGTCTTGTGTTGTAGTTAAAGATTATAAAGAAAACTTAAAGGTTGGAAGTGGTCCAATTGAGACCAATGATTGTTTGTATTCCAAAAGACCTATTTCTTTATTGGGGTTTGCATTGGTATTTAAAGAAAACAGTAAAGTTAAATATGAATACCATGATTTTTTATCTCAAACATTGTCTCATGATTCTTTGTTTTCAGGTGAATGTCTAATAAGTCTTTTTAAATCAGATAAGTTTAAAAACATAAGAAATATAAAAAGTGTGGACATATAATGGAAATCATTTTAGATCATATGAATTTTTATATTACTTATTTAAAGAGGCACCTAAATATATTAAGGGTTCTATAAAATATAATTGTTTTGTTGAATGTCATGGAAAAAGCATTGTTGACGGTCACTTTGGTGTAATATCAAAAATGTTAAAAGAAAAGAAAATGAACTTTATATTAACAATATTAATGATCTAAAAATATTTTTGAGCAAGAAGAAAAAGAAAAGAAAAAATATAAATCAGTGCTATCAGGCTCAAATGTTTCTCAAAAAGTCATTCTTTTATATTTATGAAAGAAAAGTTAGGCCTATAAAAAGAGAGCTTGAAGTTAAAAATCTGCGCATCAATCTTTCATATTTGATGATAGATGAGAAGTTATACACTTCACCTCTAACATTTGAAAGTTTATCAGAATATTCTGAGATAACTTATCATTTGAAATCACGTGATGATACCAGAGAAACAAAAATATCAGAATATGCTAGTGGTGCTGTTAGGCAAGTTCATGAAGTAGGGCAACTTACTAGAGGGTGTATTTTAAATAGAGTTATTAGTCTTTCAAAAACAACAACCTTTTTTCTGAAACAAACTAAGAATATTTATGATGAGCCAAAGATAAGGTAATAGCATTTATAGCTTTGGGGCTGCTGTCCTCTCCCATGCAACTCATCATAAACATTTTTGGTTTGTAGTTTGTAGTTTGTAGTAGCACTTAAGGTATTTTCAGTAATACTATAAGTTGCAATTTTCAATTCTAAAATTGATGACTTATTTTTTTTAAAAATCATCTAAGCCCAAGATCAATTAAAGTTTTGGGATTGATTGTATTTTAAGCTTTCTGAATAATTTGAATATGAATAATGTGATTAAGTTATAAAATAATTAATCTGGCGCCTAGGCATAACAAGAAAAATAATGTCCCATTTACTAAAAACTAATATTTCCTTTTTAGAGATTATATTAATTTCAGTAGTGGGAGAGGAAGCCAAGGGTGAGGGGTTCTTTACAGAGTTGGTAGGGATAATCAAATTGATGTTCCTGAC
>QTSX02000480.1:0-16343 GCA_014839935.2 Entomophthora muscae
TGAATGGTTGGGTAATTAACACTGACATTACTGATTTGGGGGGTGCCTTGGAGTAGGCACACTTTTCACATACTTTGCTTTGTTTGAGAACATTTCTCACGTTGACCAGCATGCTGGGCCACCAGTAGCATGTCTTAAGGTATTCATGTAGATTACTAATGTGTGTGTGGCTCATATCTCTGTGATAGCAAAGAATTATGTCAATTTTTTGTGTTGACAGGAGGTAGGGTATAGTATCACTACTTGGTAATATGTGGTGTAGAGTGCCATATACGTTTTTAAACAGATTTTGTTCTTGAGGACTTACTCTTGGATTTCCATTGGTGTACCAGGCGGGAACCCATATTGGAGATCCCAGCTATTAACATGGGCCAATCAGGGTCTTCATCAGTGCATAGGAGATGCTTACAGTATAGTCTTGATAGGGCATCTGTGGGAAGCATTTTCTTGCCTGGGGTTTATTCAATTATCATGAGGTACCTCTGTATGAGGCTCATTCATTCAGATTGTTATCTTGATAGATGTTGGTGTGATTTAAAGAATACCTGTGACTTGCAGTTGGTTAGCACTTTGAATATATGTGCACCTTCCAGATAGCACTGTCACTTTATTAAGCAGTGGACAATGGCTATCAGCTCTTTATCATGCATTGTCTATCTTTGCTCACCTTCTGGAAGCTTTCTTGATTTATACGCCACAGGGGGAAACCCTTTTCTGAAGTTTGAATCCTAAGCGCCCCTCCTATTGCGTAATCAGAGGTATATGTCTCTGTCACAGTAAGTTCCATAATTCTGGGGATTATTTGGCTGAGTAGGAAAGCTTGGAAAGCTGGGAAACCTTTAACAAAGCTGACTGATTTAACGGACTTGCATCAAACGGTTGATCACAAATGGGTTACAGCTGCTCCAGTTTTCCAGTCAAATCCTATTCCCCCCTGTAAGTTGACGTTGATAAATCAACGTAACTTAAAGGCTACCAGATATGAACTTATTGATCAGCATGGTTGTCAGAAAATGGTCACCCAAGGGTTTTTTACAACCTGAACCAGATACTCACTTGACAATGTGGAAGGAATAGGAGCCCAGGATTCAGGTGGTATTGCTTAGTCAATTTTTGATATATATTGAATGATTTTCACTGTTTCAACTCTAATAGTTGAGTCCTCCCAAAAATTTACTCAATAAAAATCATATATCCCTTGGTCTAATTTACATTTTTAAAATGCATCCTGTAGTTGGATTGTTGCTCTACATTCCCTACAATCTGATTCTAAGCCAGATCCTTACTAGAAGATGGGGCTTGCAGTTGGAACTTCTTTGTTGGCATCTTCCAATGTTAATTCCATGCCTGCCAATCTTGGAGTTGTCCCCCTGTCTTTGAAACTGAAAATTGTGTTGCATCTCAATGTCCTGAATTTTATTCAGAAGACACTCTGATGCTTTCACAGGCTATTTATCTTGGGCTACTTTGGTTAGGATTAATTGTTTTACTTAATCCTAGTATCTTCATTGGAAATTTTACAAAACAATGTCTGAGACCACGTTGGTGGTTAATCATTAATTCTATGTGGATTTGGGTGTTAATTCCCCACCATTTATAAGCGGCTTCATACTATCCCACAATTTATGTCACAGTCTCCAATTCATAGACCCCTTCACAGTTAGGGTTTTGTAGGATGGGTGCAGTAACCATTTGGTCCTTCAGGTGTCAGAAACACTGCTCTTTTAGTGGTGTCCCCACAACTTGTGTTGTTTTGCCAGTGATTGCAGACAGGGGCAGTTAAGGCTCCCTAATCAGGGGTGAACCTTCTTACGTAGACTACTATCCCCATGAATGTTTATAGCTCACTCTTGTTGTGCGGCCCTGGTATGTCTGTGATAGCCCTTACCTTTTATGGGTCAGGCTTAATCCCATCTTTACTAACAACCTGGCCTAGGAATGGGAGCTGGGTTGAAAAAGATTTCACATTCAGAAGGTTTGGCTATTAGCTGGTTACACTTAAGTGTATTCAGCACCATGAAAAAATCTTTCCAAAGCTGTTCCTTGTTGGGACTATAGAAATTATGTCATCCAGGTAGCCTATGGATCTTTTTCAAATATGGTCTTTAAATACTTTGTTTATGAAGTTACAAAGGTACTGGGGGCGTTTTTCATACCAACAATAATAACTACACATTCAAATGACACTTACTTAGTCCTGAATTTGTTCTTTGGTATGTCTTAGGATTAATACAGGTGTTATGTTTTACTGCTGTTAAGTCAATCTTAGTGAAGAGCTGTGGTCCTCCATAAGTATCAAAGAGGTTGTCAATCAGGGGCAGGGGATACCTGTTCTTAATTGTTACTCTATTGTGCGCTCTGTAGTTGGTGAAAAGGTGCAAGCCTTCATCTTTCTTATCCATAAAAAGGCTGCTGCACCAAAGGCAGACTTTGATAGTCTAATGGGACCTTTTTCCAGAGCTTCATCCAGGTATTCTTTCAATGTGTTGTCCTCTTGAGATGCCAATTGGTGGTTGGGATTTGCATTTGATACACTTTCTTTTAGGTTGATCTTGTGTTGGATACTTCTGTCAGGTGATAAGCCTTACAGTTTCTCCTGAAATATCAAAGGGAGTTCTTGGACAAGTTGATGATATAGTGGGTCCTTTTCAAGTGAGACCTTCACATTTTTGAAATGGATGATCTCACATGTACAGGTGTTCCAGTCAATCTTACTGACCTCCTTTTCTTCTTCTGTTTTGGTAATCTTTACAAATCTGTGATTTCTCATGAGGGTGTCAAGGTGAGTTAGATACACATGTTGATGTACTTTCCCTTGCTGTATGGTGAGTGCAGCGCTATCCCAGTAAATGTGAGGATTTGTCTTTCTCATCCAGTCTAAGCCAAGCACTGTGTTGTACTTGGGTACTGGAATGATGGGGTCACCAAGAGAAGTTTGTACATACCCTATTTGTGCCCCAAAGAGTTTGCCTCCTTAGTGACTGGAATGATTTGGTTGTCTGATATGATAACTCTTTTGACATCGCTCTTGGTTGTAGGTAATTTCATGAGGCTGACAAATTTCTTGTTAATAAGATTTTGATCTGCTCCAGTGTCAAAAAGTGCTGTGCTCTGATATCTTCAAAATAAGAAAGGATAAGTGAGGAGTGTATTCCCAGTTTGGCCAGAAAACAGTATGGGATTGCTGGAGGGTACTTGTATCATAAAGATTGAGTCCACATCCTGGCCCCTGTACGGGTTTTGTAAAGTGGGGGAGAGTGGCTTGCCTAAGCGCTCCCCTGAGACTTTCCCTCCTCAGGTGCACTGTTGGTACACATCTGGTTTGCCTGAACTGTGCACTTACTGCCACAAGGGTGAGGGTTGCTGGCTTTCTTGCTTGCTAGGGCAAGTTTCCTTTCTTGCTATTAGAGTTTAATTTGTCTTGTTGGTTGCATGTGGATCACCAGACTTCTGAACAGCTTTCTTTCCCTCTAAGGATACATCCAGGAGGTTCTTCCAGTGCTAATATCCATCTGGCAGGTAATGTGTGGTGGGGGGCGCTGCAGAAGTCTAGACATGGCCCAGTCTCATCAAACCTGATGGGATCCAGAGCTCAGCCATGTATGGCTTTGTACCTGCAATATACTCCACAACAGTTCTGGTCATTTTGAAGGTTCTAAGTTCTGTCATGATTATAAAATCAGAATTGTTTATGGAAAACTTTTCAATAAGGCATTTTTAAACATGTCCCAGTCTTATTGTGATTAGGGTGTTGTTTAAACCATTCTCTCACAAAGCAAGAGGCAGCCCTGGTAACTGGTAAGGCAATTTCACTTGCCCAGAGTCTTTGGGGGGTAGCCGGCTTGTGTGGACTTGTTTTGGGTGCTTTGAATCTAGAGGATGGCATATTCATGGTGTAGTCCTGAGAAGGTTTTGATTTCTGCTGAGTGGAGATGCTGAAATAAAATGGTAGGCATTTTAGGTGTGTCGTGGATTGGGGTGGGTTCAGGACTCCTTGCGTGCTGAGGAATTTGTACTGTTTGGTTGGTAACAGGATACTGTTGAAGACAGTGTATCTTGTATGGACTTCCTGACCTTATTTGTATCTTCTCCAGCTGGTAGAGTGTCATTTGTTGTTTTATTTTTGTTGGAGGAATTTTTCCTTCAAGTTGTGATGGTGTGAATAACCTACCTGTGCTACCACTGTTGAGTATATACTTTTTGGAAATATTATAGTAGTTTTAAAAGCTATTGCAACAACCAAAAATACTTCAGATTTAAACAAAATGATTTCAGATTTGAACAAAATCCAAGTTGCGCGAGATTCAGGATTCAAATAATTTAAATACTTTTGGTTAATAAATGAACTGTCAAACAAAAAACAAAATTTCACTAGCCCATTATACAAAATTATATCAAACATCAAGCGGTGTGGTTCAAACCACAAACAAAATGTACTGAAGCAACAAGTGAAATGGATGGATGCTGTTCCAGAGTATATTATAATCCAATCAGAATTCATATGAGGCACCAACAGAAGGACTAAAATGAAAAAAAATTTGAGAAATCTAGAAGCAATATTCCACAAGCACGAAACAAAATGAACTCACACAAAATGTGCAGTATGAGCAGCCTAAAATAGAAAAATAACAGTTTAACAGCCAATCAACAGCTATCCAATTTAAGAACAGAGGCATTTTATTCATTTTCATGGCTCCAGATTTGTATGGAATGGTTTTGAGAACCTTCCAAATGTGGACTCAAGATTACAATATAAATAAATCATTAAATTTTAGAATTTCTACTTTTAGTGATTTTATCCTAGGTTTTTTATAATGGGTTTTACTAGCAACATCTTCAACGGCACAAGCAGCCAAGCCAGCTTCAATGAAGGCAAGGCTCAGAACGTGGAGGCACCTGCTTACACCCAATCCTTTGAGGTGGGTAACAAGGAAGCTGACCTGTTACTGACCCCCAACTCATATGGCTTTGACTTGTTTAATAGTCACTTTGCGTCTAGCTCTGCCCCTGCTCCCGTACCCACACCCACACAAGCTACCTGTCAACCAACTAATCAGGATGGCAACCTTGATTTGGAACAACTTCCTGCCGCTAGCCAATCTGCCCCCCTACAGCCAATCAGGCTTCAGCTCCAGTGGCCCAGTGCCCCAAACAACAAACCATCACTGTCCAAATTCTCCAGGAAATGTTGCACTAAACCTACAGGGTCTGTCATGGGACCAGATTGCCGCCCAGTTGCAATTCACCCAAACCATAATAATGCGGGAATTCAATAACTTAATGAATAAGGGGAATCTGATCGGGATGGCCAAGAAGCCAAAGAAGGCCCCTGAGTCCCAAATCACTGAGGCATACCCAATTATGCTTGACCTCCTCCAGCGGGACCCCAAGCTTCCCCTAACCCAGGTACACAAACAGCTCACGCACCATAACATATGGTTTTCCAAGCGCATGGTGCAGCTCTGAATGTATGGGAAGGTGGCTTCAATACGGGTTCTTACCAATTTTGCCGGCAACCAATGGTATGGCGCTGAGGATTCCCCATATGACACCACCATCAAATCAACCCTGGTCCAATACCTGACTAGTTTAACAGATGACATCATGTTTGTCTCATACTATAAGTTATTGATTGTGTTTGACAATTTCAGTGAGCAAGGAAAAGCTGCCGCCAAGAATAGAAGGAAGAAAGTCAAGAAGGGGACATCCATTGGTGCATTCCTGGCTGTTTCAGCCAAGGGTTTTGTCTACTATCAGAAAACCCCTGATTTCATTGATGGCTACTTGTACAGCCACATTCTTGATGGATTACTTGACTTCTGGGATGAATCAAATTTCAAGTACTGGGTTTTCTTGAGCCACTAGATGGAGGATAGCTCCACCGCCCTTGAGGCCATCCAGGAACGCAGGCACCAGGCCTCTGTGTACCCAGCTGGTCACGCTGACATCCATCTGGCAGATGTTGTGTTTTTCAACATTGGATCCACACTACAGGAGCGCTGCCCTCAGGCTTTCAACGACCTCTATCTTGGGGTCCTTGACCACAATTCTCTCTTTGGTCATCAAATGGTGGCTGACTTGTTTGCGCAAATGGTTTTACATGTGAACACAGACAACCAATCATGTAAGGATAAGCGCCTCCCACCTTGTGCCACTGCCACCTACCAGACCATCCAGCCAATGACAGATGAGGAATACAACAAGCGTTATATGGCGGCCATCACGCAAAATCCTCCTACCCCTACCCCCACCACCACCCCCCACCTTCCAGCCCCACCCAATCCCAGACCCCCCAGGCCAGCACTTCCTCAACGTCTTCCTTCCTGCGCTATTCTGCCTACTAGGCATCACTCTTCCCTACCCCAATAAACCCCCTGTTGCCAAACATTTCCCATTTATATTATCTTTATTTTGAATTTCAATTGTTCATGTTCTCTTTTTTTATAGTTGGCTATATTCTTTATGTTCAGCTTATTTCTATAAAATCATATATTTACTATGCCGTGCATCTAGATCCAGAACACAGTTATTTTTAGCACCCAAACACAGCCCCTTGTAAAAATATTAACAATAATTTGGTGATCAGCTAAGTTTAACTTAGAAATTTGTACAGTAGTTTTAGAAGCTATGTCAACAACCAAAAATACCTCAGATTTAAACAAAACAATTTCAGATTTGAACAAAATCCAACTCTCAGGTTAAAATATACACCCTGTTAACAGGGTTTATTGGTGTTAATGGGTAAAATGAGTCAACACAGCAAAGAAGTGCTCACGCGCAAAGCAAAACCATTCAAAATATAATCCAATATACATTGATTCACAAACAAAATGGTGTGCATTGACTTTTGGCGTACATATGGGTCATTATTTTTCTTGTTATGCCTAGGCATCAGATTTATTATTTTATAACTTAATCATATTATTCATATTCAAATTATTCAGAAAGCTTAAAATACAATTGATAAAACTTTAATTGATCTTGGGCTTAGATGATTTTTTTTAAAAATAAGTCATCAATTTTAGAATTGAAAATTGCAACTTATAGTATTACTGAAAATATCTTAAGTGTTGCTGCAAACTACAAACCAAAAATATTTATGATGAGTTGCATGGGAGAGTAATAGCAGCCCCAAAGCTATAAATGCTATTACCCTATCTTTGGCTCATCATAAATATTCTTAGTTTGTTTCAGAAAAAAGGTTGTTGTTTCTTAAAGACTAATAGCTCTATTTAAAATACACCCTCTAGTAAGCTGCCCTACTTCATGAACTTGCCCCAATACATCACTAGCATCTTCTGATATTTTTGTTTCTCTGGTATCATCACGTGATTTCAAATGATAAGTTATCTCAGGATATTCTGATAAACTTTCAAATGTTAGAGATGAAGTACAGTACTTTTAAAAGCTATGGCAACAAGCAAAAACAATCCAAATTTAAACAAAATGAACTCAGATTTAAATGAAATTAAAAAAATGAATTTATATTGGTTTACAATAGATTTGGGTTCATTTTAATTTCACTTAAATCTGAATTCATTTTGTTTAAATCTGAGTTCATTTAGTTTGTCGCCATAGATTTTAAACCTACTGTATATAACTTCCCATCTTTCATCAAATATGAAAGATTAATGCGCAGATTTTTAACTTAAAGCTTTCTTTTTATAGGCCTAAATTTTCTTTCATAAATATAAAAGAATGAATTTTGAGAAATATTTGAGCCTGATAGCACTGATTCATATAATTCTTTTCTTTTTTCTTCTTGCTCAAAAATATTTTTAAGACCATTAATATTGTTAATATAAAGCTCATTTTCTTTTTCCTTTAACATTTTTGATATTACACCAAAGTGACCATCAACAATGCTTTTTTCATGACATTCAACTAAACAATTATATTTTATAAAACTCTTAATATATTTAGGTGCCTCTTTAAATAAGTAATATAAAAATTCATATGATCTAAAATGATTTCCTTTATCAGTCCAAACTTTTAAATTTTTATTTTTTAAATCTATCTAATTTAAGAAGACTTATTAGACATTCACCTGAAAATAAAGAATCATGTGATAATATTTGAGACAAAAAATAATGATATTAATATTTAATTTTATTGTTTTCTTTAAAAACTAATGCAAACCCTATTAATGAGATGGGTTTTTTTGAATAAAAACAATTATTGGTCTCAATTGGACCACTTCCAACCTTTAAGTTTTCTTTATAATGTATAACTACAACACAAGACTCATCATCTAATTTGTTAATATCTTTTTTATTCCCTATTTTGATGAAGATGAAAGTCTTGGTGCTGCTTAATAGTCTTTAAGTCATTGTCTATAGATTCTGGTAATGGTAAGTTTTTACTTTCACATTTTTCCTTCTTTTTTTCTAGTGAATTTTTTAAATTACAAATATTGCACACATCAGTTTGTTTTTTACTTTTTATTATATTTTAGGGATTAATTTATAGTAAGTAGAAATTGAAACTGAAATTTCATTTTTTATTTTCATATTTTCATATATTTCTTTTTTGTTTTTAAGAGAGAGTATTTTATTGAAGTTGAGTATTTACTCATTTCTTTTTCAATATCTTTATAAATTTTTTCAGGCACTTTTTTTGTAAACTGGCTTGTTTCAAAAGAATTTTCCAGCAATTTTTTAATTATTTTTTTGATTATTTCTTTTTTTTAATGAATAGTTCTTATTTTTTTGGCTTTTTTTGTTTAAGCTTACATTTTTTTATTTATTTTTCTTGAGTATTCAAACTCACTTTTGGTTATATTAAACCCCATATCATTAAGCTCTTTTAAAGAGTAGCTGGAAGTAACCAGAGATTGCAAGGCTGAGAGATGCTTTTGGGGAGAAGATTTCAGGAGATCCTTTAAGTTTTCAATAAACTCATTGCTTTTTTGATTTTGAATAGTTGGAGGGAACTGAGATCTCCCAAATTCAGTTTGAGTAAGGAAGTGCTTGATGAAAGTATCAAGATCATTACCAGCAATAAAGAGGAATGCCTTTTTTAACATTGAAATTCTTTCTCTTTTTGTTGAAGCTCCCAAAGAAAAAAGGGTAACATGGCAGAAGTAAATTTAACTGAAGCATGGTAGTATTTTGAATCTGTAATTAGGTCAGATCTCTTAACTGTACTTTAATGATGGAGTAGCTCTGATCAGAGTGTGGCCTTTGAATGGGTCTTTTGGATTAGAAGCTTTGTGGTGCTTTAGTTCTTATAGACCAAGCTAAATGACACCATTCTGAAAGAAATGGTGTGATAGCTTTTACTATAGTTTGAACTTGAATTTATGCTTGTAGAATTAATTAAATATCCAGTTTTTATGCACAAGTAATTCATGTGAAGCAGCTAAGCATCATTATTACATCATATCATCTTTGTAATCAATGCAAATCAATTAAAATGATGTATTCAGTTAATTGTAACTCTTCTGCATATTTTTAAAATGATAAAATATTAAAGAATTCCATTTAAAGAATGCTTAATTTGAGGTTCAAAGCTCACTTGAACCTTAAAATTAATCTAAACAGTGATAAAAACATTCTAACTTCAAACTACCATAAAATCCTAAAGAATTGAGGTTTTTGAAAAAAATAAAATTCTAAAATAAAGCTCTCCATCTTATCTTTAATTTCATTAAATAAAAAGTACATATTAATTAATAAAAAAATAACTTTCTTTTAGCTTAAAGCAATCTCTTATATTTTATTATCAAAATAATATAATAAAATGTGATATATGCTCTTTTAAATTGATTTTGCTTTAATATTATAAATAGTATACATATTAATATTTTAACATCAATAGAAAAATAAGATTCTTAACTTAATTTTGATAGCTTACAGTGTGAAAAAATATTAAATATTTGTTGAGTTATTGCTGTTTTAAATATAAACATTTGTAATTTTATTTTTCAAAATTGAACTGTGTTATGTTGCAACTTGAGCAGCATGTGTATTGGAAATGGCCTAATTCCTAAAATAATGACTCATATGTACACTGAAAGTCAACTCACACCATTTTGTTTATGAATCCATGTATTTTGGATTATATTTTGAATGGTTTCTCTTTGCGTGTGAGCACTTCTTTGCTGTGTTGACCCATTTTGCCCATTAACGCCAAAAATCCCTGTTAACAGAGTATATATTTTAACCTGATAGTTAGATTTTGTTTAAAAATGAAATCATTTTGTTTAAATCTGAAGTATTTTTGGTTGCCACCATAGCTTTTAAAACTACTGTACAAACAAAATAAAGGGGGAAATAAAGAAGATAATGATACTTTATTGATATGGATTTAGAGGATTGTATAGTATCATAGAAAGCCACATGTTGTCCATGTACGTCATGGTGGTCATGGGGCTTGTCCAGGTGATAAGGGGCGCCTTTTTGGGGAAGCTTCAATATGGAATTAGCAAAGAAGTGAAGTATCTTTTATTGGATAATATTTTAGACTTATATAGATTGGGCTGTGACAGAGATTTAGTTGGATTGAACCTAGGGGTTGGTCATGTGCGGGATGGGTTTGGGCCACTGGATACTTGGATCATCATGTGATATTGCTTTTTTATCATTCTTGGTATGTCAAACGGCATATTGAAAGGGCACCAAATTAGGTAATGGCTGGATGTTAAGTAGCTTGGCGGTAGCCAGAATGCTTGTACATCCAGATCCTTGACACCCCCCTCCCTTAAGGGGTTACTCTGGTGCATCAGGAGAGGGCCTTTTTTTTCAGCTTCTGCCTGATGCTCCTGGATCTGTTTACTAGTTGGAACCAGTCTGGTTGAGTGCTCTCCTTTACTGAGGCGGAGACGGGTTCTGTGGTATTTCTTGATAATTGGGTTTTTGGTACCTTGGAATTCTACTAGGTAGGTGTTGTGCTCTGGTCTGTACTTGATGATTCTTCCTGGTCCCCTGTGTACTGAGTCTAGTTTCTTTCTGTTGCCAGCTAGAGCCCAGACAGGGGAGTTGATGGGAAGTGGTTCCTCTGTGGAGGTTACCTTTTGTGTCTTGAGCCTCTTTATTTCTGCTATTTTAGCTTTGAGGCAGATGTATTGTAGATTTGGTGCTTGTTCTACTGTGGGAGGTTTCCCTGGGGGATCTTTATGTAGGGCTGTTTGTTGTGAGTAATTATTTCTGGTTTGTATCCTTAGGTTAGCTCAAATGGTGAATAGCCTGTCTCTTGATTGGTGCGGAACTGGGATACTAGTAATGCATGTTTCACGTATAGTGGCCATGTATCTTTGGCTTTGCCATCCATTATTTTCTCTAGGTTTTGATAAGGCTGCTGTTTAGGCGTTCTACTCTGTTGTTGGCCTATGGCCTGTATGGAGAGGTTGCAGAATGTTTAATGTTTTTGGATTTTAAGTTGTTGTTTACTACATGACCTGATAACTTGGTTGCTCCATCAGTTATGATGTAGTCTGGAGTGCTGTAGTCAGCTATGATTGCTTTGTTAATGAATTGGTTTATGTTTTCTTCTTTATGGTCCTTTGTTGCCCAGCAGATGGGCCAGTGTGTGGCAAAGTTGATAGCTACAATTAAGAAACATTGGTTTGTCTTTGTTTCTGGGAAGGGGCCCACCACGTCTAGCCCCCAAACTTTGAATGGTTCAGGGTCTGGTACTGGGTTGACTGTTGGCTGGGGAGCCTTTGTGCTGGTGTATTTCTTGCACACTGTGCACTTTTAAGAACATCAATTATATCCTGTTTGAGGTTGGGCCACCATACTATATCTTTTAGTGTGAGGTATAGGTTGTTAGCCTTTGTATGTCCTAGTAGGCGGTAATGTCTTAGTATGATGTCAACTCTTTGTGCAAGTGGGATGTAGGGAACATGTTTGTCTTTAATGATTTAGTTTACAGTGCCATTTGATACATGGAAATACTTTTCATTCCTTACTAATGTATTGTGGGTCAGTTGATATGTTGAGGGGTCTTTCCTTTTGGTTTTATACTCAGTGTTGTACAGGTTAGGCCATTCATGGTCCAGGTGATCAGGGTGATCCTCTCTAGGCTGACATAGACTAGAGAGAGCATCAGCTGTGACCAGCTCTGTCCCCTTTTTGTGTTGGATGTCCAAATTAAGCTGCTCCAGCAGGGACATAAATTTGGCTTGTTGCTGTGCAAGTGTGTTCTGAGTTTTTAAATATATTAAGGATTTATGTTTAGTTAGTACTCAGAAATTTAAATGCCCTTCTAAGTAACATCTCCATTTCTCGCATGTATGTTATATTGCTATCAATTCCTTATTGTGTATTGGGTATCTCAGCTTAGTATTGGTTAGTTTTCTACTTTTGTAACATACTGGCAGGAAGTCTTGCTGCCCTGGCTGGTGGATGCGCAGGACTGCACCAATGGCAGTGTTGCTGGCATCTGACTTGAGCTTGTAGCACCTGTTATTGTTAGGGTATTGCAAGATTGGTGCTTCAATCAAAGCTTGTTTTAATAATTGGAAATTCTTGTCACATTCTGGTTTCCAGATGAATTTCTTTTTGGCATTATCCTTGGTTAAGTCATTGATTGGTGCGGTGAGCTTTCCGCAGTCTTTGATGTATTTCCTTAGGTAAGCTACCATTCCGAGAAAGTGACCAACTTGTATAACAGAGGTGGGGTGTTGCATGTTATTTATGGCTTTAATTTTGTCTGGATATGCTTTGATGCCACCGTCAGAGACAATGTGGCCCAAGAACAGGAGCTCCTTTTCCATAAATTGGCACTTACTTGGTTCTGCGTAAAGTTTGTGCTTTGCAAGTCAATTGAGTGTCTTGCAGACATGCGTGAGGTGTTCCTCTTTGGTTTTTGAGAATATGATGATATTGTCAAGGTAGCATAATGTATTTGAGAGACTGTTTAGTGCTTGGTTCATCATGGTGATAAACGTCGGGGGAGCATCAGTCATCCCAAAGTTCATTACCCTACATTCAAAGGATCCAAATTGTGTACAGAACGTGGTCTTTGGTATGTCCTTTCCCTTTACTTCAACTTGGTTGTAACCTGAGGTGAGGTCAATTTAGGAGAAAAATTTGGCTCCTGAGAGTCTTTTAAACAGATTCTCTATAAGTGGAAGAGGGTATTTATTCTTTACTGTGCTTGCATTTAGTGCTCTGTAGCCAGTTACTAAACGCAGAGTGCCTTCCCTTTTCTTTACAAAGAACACTGCTGCCCCTCACAGGGATTCAGACGGGTAAATGAATCCTTTTGCTAGATTGTCCTCAATGTGTGTTTTGAGGGTTTGGGTCTCCATGGGAGAGAGTCTGTAGAGGGGTGCAGGTTTGGGCATGGCCTTACATAGGTTGATGCCATGTTTGACCTCTCGTTTGGGGGGTAACTCTGTGAGTTCTTCTTTGAATACATGTGTTAGGGCTAGATGACAAGCTGCACTATTCAAAGAAAAATTATGTGGATATAATAAACACATAGTTAATTGTTTGATTAGCAGTAAGCCAAATTGAGAGGAGGGCTTGATCATTTTGGAACTGCAACCTGTAGAACATAAAATGGAGATAAAAATTGAGGTCAAGAAGATCATTTGCAGAGGAAAATTAGAATAGTGACAAGACGTTGAGGTGACGTAAAAGGCAGGCCAAGTGACAGCAAAGGAGTCTGAGGCCAACTGAACCCTTTCCCCGGCAAAGTTGTCAAAGACAGGGGCCAACAGGCCCAAATACACAAACATGAGGTTAACTTTCTTTTTATTCCAAGGTGAGTAAGATATCTAGAAACAAGTTTCTAGAGGGGAATGGGGAAAGTCTTAAGGTAGTTCAGGATGGGGGGAGGGGATTCAGCAGCTTCTGATTGGTTGATACAAATATTTTTAGCAGTTGAAGGCCCTGCATTGGAATTTACACTGATGACGTCACAATTTGAGAAATTCTGGCAACCAGCGGGTCGAGCGCTTCCCTCACCAAACAACGTGTAACGTGTAATTTTCTTGTTGTAATTGTTTGGATAAAAATATGGTAGGTCCAGATTTTCCAGGGCTATTTGAGCAACCCCAGCTTTGACCCATTTTTTGTCAATTACAGCATTTAAGTTGTCAATTTCTCTTAAGGGTTTGGTGGCGGTTCTTTGCTGGTTTTGGGTCTTACGGGGACATACAATTCCTTCCATTTGGTTTTCTACCGTAACAACATGAGCGTATTTGTTTAGGAGTGCTGCAAGTTCTGGGCATTGGGTTTTTGTTATTTGTATGTTATTGAATTTGGTGTACCTCATTATGTGAAGGGTACTATCTTTAGTTAGAAGTTCTGAGTTGTCTTGGTTTATGACCTGGACAAATACTGTGTCTCTTAGAATGAGGTTGTTGGGTTCTTTGGGGATGTTAAAATTGACTCCGTTGCATTTGATGGTCATGGTTTTTGTTTTCCAACATATGCTGGGGTTCACTTGGGTGAACCAGTCCATGCCTGGTACAATGTCGTAGTTTATGTTGTTCATGACAAGTCCTTTGATGGACGTTTGTATTCCTTGGAGGTCAATTATGAAGGGAGCTGTTTTGCCTTCAAGTAAACCTTTGATTTGTCTACCATTCTGGCGTATTTGAAGTTGGATTTGACAACTGGTATTTTGTGCTTGGTTGCAAAGGGTTTGCTAATCATAGTGTGTTGTGCACCAGAGTCAAATAAACCTTTATGTGTATGTGATTTGTAAGTGCATGGATAGACAAGAAGTTGTGAGCAATCTTTAATTTTTACAATCATAAAAATGGCAGATTGCGGGACATGTGGGATGTGAGCAGCAAAGTTTGTGCCTTGGTACAGTTTCTTGTCAAGTTGGGGGAAGACAGGGGCACTTAAGCCTGCTTCCCCTCCTCTTTTTCATGTTTCTCTGTTTCAAGACCTTTGAGGACAGAGAATGTGGGGTCAGATTCATAGCGGGTTGCTATTCCAGCATTGTTTACTTTGGCAGTGTCCTCTTTCTTGGAACAGGAGCGGTTTGCGCTTTGGCTGTGATTACCATTATTACAATTGGTGTTCTGTTGCTATGATTGGTGTTTTGGCGTTTGTTGCCATTGAAGTTTTCTCTACCATTGCCGTTTGAGGAGTGATTGCTGTTGCGTGCAGCATATTTCATGTTTGCGCGTTTTTCCACACACTTGGCTTCTACAATGAGCGCAGGCATGGAGGTGTTGGCCTCTGGGAGGATGAGGGCAGCAAAAGATGGTCCCATTCTTTTGATGAATGAGGCTCTGGTATGTACGTTGTCAGCTTGTGCCGGGTTTTGGATCTTGTAGTGTATTTACTCAAATTCATTGGTGTAAGCTGTGATAGTGGTCTTCTGAGGAAGATTGCTGAGCTGTATTACAATGTCTTGGAGGGATTCAGTGATACAGAAATTGTGCATGATGTCTGCTTTGAACTCTTCCCAGTTGTCAAGCTGGTTGTCTGTTTGTGAGCCAACCCAGGTGGCAAACCAGTTAGCTGTGGCCTCGTAAAGGCGCTTGCTGGCTTCCTGTACCCTTTTTTTCATGGGAGATGCAGCTGGCGCAGAGTTTGGCGGCTGTGTGGTCTAGCCAGTTGATGATGTTTTTCTTTGTTTTTATCAAAGAACTTGTCAATACCAATGTATTTGGTGTTGGTAACTTTACCTGTGATAGGTGGTTGTACGTTTGTTTGTGGTTGAAGAGAGCAACTGTATTGAATTATCTTGGTGCATTCTTTGGGCATGACCAGACCCTCAAATACAGTGCATCCACTAGGTATATCCTTGTCAATGTCGTGGGCGCGGAAGTACGTTTTCCAGGTCTCCTGGGATGTGGCCTGGTTAAGTACGTGAGCGAAGGTGGGCGGGTTTTGGTCAGTCATTTTCTTTTTCAAGGTGTGGTCAAAAAACCGTAGCTGCTACCAGTGATAAGGAGCGCCTTTTTGGGGAAGCTTTAAATATGGAATTAGGAGAGAAGAGAAGTATCTTTTATTGGATAATATTTTAGACTTATATAGATTGGGCTGTGGCGGAGAATTTAGTCGGATTGAACATAGGGGTTGGTCATGTGTGGGATGGGTTCAAGCCACTGGATACTTGGATCCTCATGTGATATTGCTTGGTTACCATTCTTGGTATGTCAAACGGTATATTGGAAGGGCACCAAATCGGGCGATGGCTGGATGTTAAGTAGGTTGGCGGTAGCCAGAATGCTTATACATCCAGACCCTCGACACAAGTAATATTCCATTTAGGACTCAAAAGAATTTGATCTCCATATTAGATGGGAAATAGATAAGAGTGTCACTGGTTTAATGATTAGTTGGGGAATCACTCAGGGAATCACTTCCCTGAGAGGGAGTAATAGAAGGTGTTGCAACAGAGCGCATAGACGCCACCCTAATAACAAA
>QTSX02000481.1:0-16224 GCA_014839935.2 Entomophthora muscae
AAGCTGAAGATTCAGCATGCTCATGGAGATCAGCTATACTCCCAGGCTGTCAAAGACAAAGCTGTTGTATCCAAGCATGCTGGCCAGAAGGTCAAGTTTACAAATGTTACCAAGGAGGTTTTGGCCTATTACACCAGAGAAGGCTGCCTTACCCATCTCAAAGGCATTGCCACAGCCCTTGGATCTAATGTATAATCACTTTTTTTAACAATAAACTTCTTTCTTTCAAATATTTGATTTTAAATTTATTTTTAGTATATACATGTTTAATATAGAGTTAAAATTTAATACAAAAAATATCACTTTTTTAGGATATGTCAACTTTGGAGCTTTGCGCACTATAGTTAGTATCAGCTGACCCCACATTTTTATTGCAGATTTGGAATCCTTGGATGATTTTGAGTTTATTAATATGTTTTTTTTATAGTTTTCAAAACTTATTTTGGGCTTTTATCAATATTTTAAGTTATCTGGTGTGGCTTAGCCAGAAATCCAGGATAGGGTTCAAGATGGCATCTTTCTAGATGGCATTTTTGAGATGGCGTTTTTGGACACATTTTTGAGATGGTGTCTTTCTAGATAGTATATACCACAGTTTTTATATGTTTGGTATAATATTTTTAAATAAATAGTTATTCTAAATAACTCATTAATAATTTATGATACTATTTTTTATAAAAATCATTGATTTTCTATTGATGGTTTGATGCCTTAGAAGTATTACATGGCCTATATTAGTATTTTACTAGTAAATTATATGTTTTTTGTAGTTTTCAGTATAAAAAACTTTATATTACTGTTTCTGATTATTATATTTTCCCATAATATGTAAATTTTAAGAAGTACCTATTTGTATATTGGATTTTTTTATTTTTATAAGTGGGAAAAATATTTTGAAATGAAGATAGCTAATTTCATAGTGAATTATTCTTGAAGTGTATTTTTATGAATTTTTTTCAATTTTCATGTATAATTTTTTATGAACTTTTTTGAATCTATGTTGTCACATTACCCTAAAAAGTATTTTGAAGCTTAATTTTTTATTAAGTAAAATTTTCAGGAAACAGGTTTCTGCTGTTTAAAAAAGTGTCAACATTTAGTAGTCTGCATGAGTGAAAACTTAATTCTGACTTTCCAATGCTGTTGACATTAAAGTATTTTTAATCCTGATTATTGGCATATAGTAAGAGAACTGGCAGAATGAGTTAATTCTGGTGGTCGCCCAAAACAAGGTATCTACCATAAGGGATCATCATTTGTTCATGTTGTTGAATTTTGAAATTTGAGTTGACTTCCTAGTCTGGCTCCAAGTGGCTGGATAATTGGATTGCAAGTCACAAACCTGCTTACTCAGAACCTTGCTGGCAGGTTGAGCCTGCTGTTTTAACATTATCTATCCCAAGGCCCCCTGATTGGTCTTGGGATACACCAGCATCTACTATGTGTTAAACCACTTCACTCCCTATCTGGGGAGATTTTGTTTGTTTGGTCACCTTTTACATATGTTAAAGATGTTAATTCCAGTTGGGTCCACTCTGGTTAAGTTCAACCTAGGAGCCCTTCTCCATTCTATTAAAGAAAGGCTCCCCAATAAATGGATCCCTGACAGATGGCTCATATATTATTATGTGATTTTGTGGTTGCTATATTAGTGATTTGGTGTGCATAATATTGTATAGTTTCCATTCTTAGACAATTTTTAATCTCACTTAATTTTCATGTCTAAACATAGCTATTAATATTGAATTTTTTATTTGTTTTTATCCAGAGTGGAGCTTCTTGATTTGGACTGATTTGTCCTAGTTTCTTACTTTATATTCAATTTGGATTCCAAATCCTTCAATTTTTATTTGAGTTTACTAGTGGCATTCATTTATGATTTGAAATTTGGTTCTTGGATTTGACAATCCTGCAATCCCAAAAAACATAGTAAACTTAATCAAAATGATTGATGGATTTGAATGCTTCAAATCTGATTCCAGTTAATTCATTACATCCATTTGAAATATGTAGCTCAACTTGAAATTTGCAAAGGTCTATGAGTTCCTGTATTTTTTAAATATTCAAATAAAAATTCAAAGAATTTAATTTAATTAAAAAAAGGCCATCCCAAAAATGTGATTTGAAATTTGGACCAATGATTTGACAATCCTGCATTTTTACATTTAGGCTCTAAACTTACAGTATTTAAGGCCAACTGTATGTAATCAAAATTTTAATACATGTCAACACTTAAAATGTCAACACTAAACATTAAAATGTAGTTTTTCTCCTTTTTCTTAATAAAAAGCCTCAGTACTGCATATCTTAATAATATTGAAGGTTTTTTTTGTATATTCTATATAATAAATTTCCACAACTTGATGTATTTTCATTTTTAACTTTTATTTTTCTATACTTTACTCACAGTTATTTCTAAAACCCCTTTTTATTTATAAAATAAATTAAAGAAATTCCAGCTTAAAAAACCCTTAAAAACTGCCAAGGATACTTTAAGACTAAGACTTTTTTTTCTAAAAAAGTGCTTAATAGACAGTCTAAAAAAGATGAACAAAAAAGAAAAACCCTACATCTTCAGCTTCTGAGAAGGACTCTGATGATGGTTTTACCTCCCATAGTTGGTATGAGTATGAAGGAGATGAAGATCCTGTCAACAAGAAGAAAAGAAAGACAAGATTAAAATCCTCTCCTGATCCCTCTTCTGGTGAACATGAAGATGATGATTAAGATGAGTACTTTCCTGGTTTTCAACAAACTTCTCCTGGGCCATGAGATGCAATAAAATCACACAATATTTGCAATGTAAAGGGCTCCTTCAAGATCCCAAAGATTTTTCAAAAATATTTTCCATTTATGACAGGCAAAATGTGGCCCAAGCATTGTCAGTGATGGCTATGTGTTTAACTACAATAATCAGAAGCAAGGAAGCAAAAGAAAACATCTCACATGTGAAGACAGAAGCTTCCCAGCACGCCTAAACACCCAGGGTTGGGACAAATTTACCTTGGAAATGGGGGAACATACCTGCATGCCTCCCACCACTTTGATCAAGAAGATGCTCAAATGATACCTATTCCAAATGGTCCCAGTATCAAAAAAAATTAAAGAAACTTAACTGGCAGTAAAGATCACCAAGAACTTGAACAAAGAGAATCTTAAATTTGTCCCTGACCGTGAACAACTTGTTAAGTATATCTGTGATAGGCGCCAAAAGCCAAAAGAAATTTGAAAAAGTGTGTCCCAACTAAAAGACCTGGTCCTTACTCCTGAGTTGCAGAGGACCCAAGACAATGAACAGTTACTTCTTCACAACAATGTACCTGGTGCAAAATACAGGATCATATACTATGCAACATATAAGAATCTAGAGCAACTGTGTGCTACTGAGACTTGGCTCTGTGATGGGATATTTGCAACATGTCCTAAGTTATTATATCAGACGTGGGTAGTTCATGCTCATCTTTATGATAAAGTCCTCCCATTTGCATATTTTCTTCTTCCTGGAGCCTCAGATGATATACACCTAAGAGTGTTTAAGATTCTACAGGAGGGCCTTAAAGCTATCCCCACTAAAGACGGGAAAGAATCCTGGTTTGTCAACAAGGGCTAATCCTGATAACACTGATAAAGATAAGGTCACCCTAGCTGCTGAAGAGAAGGAACACAATAGAGCCCTTGGCCCCAAAATAATCATCATGGATTATGAGACAGCCCAATACAATGCCCTTGTAAAAGATTTAATGGTGAGGTACAAGGGTGTTTCTTTTGTTGTCAACAGGCTATTAATAGAATCCTTAAGGGCAAGAACCTCCTCAGCTCTCTCAAACAATAAGATACAACTGATAAACGCAAGTTTCTGACCCAGAAGTTTGTTGCTCTTGTGTTATTAAGCCTGAGCACGCTGGCCAAATAATTGAGCTTCTCTGTGATGATCCTTATGCCTTGAGCCATGAAGCTGAGTTCCAACCCTTCTTTGACTACTATAAGCCACAGTGGGTGGGGAGCAAGGTGATCAGCCACAGGGGCAAGCCAGCAGCAAAGGCAAGCTGGAATTGCTATCAGGAAGTTCTCAAGGATGAAATGAAGACAGCATTGGGAGTGAAAAACTGGAATAAACATATTAAGTCCTCCTTTGGTGTGAATCCCAGATACAACACCTTCTTTAAGCACCTTAAGGCTGAACAGTGGAAGACTGTCTCCTCCCTTTGGAATATGGAAGTAAGGGCTTTGAAAAAGAAAAAAAAAGTTCAAGGCTAGCATTTACAAATAGCAGACAAAGACATCTGTCAAGAATAAGTACAAGCTATCTGAGATTGGCAAGCAGATAGGAAAGATTGCCACTGTACTGTCATACACTGTCCCAAAGGGCAGGCTTTTTAGTTTTATTTTTTTATTTTTTTTTGATTTAATCTTCTTTGTTTTTTTTAAAATATTGAAATTAAGTTAAAAGTTAATAATTAAGTATTTTAAATTAATTTACCTTCTTTTTACAACAGTTTAAGTTCAAATTGCTGTTGTTGTCTCCAGCTTCTTTTTGCTACTCAATATCCTCATATTTTCTACTTTAAGCTAGAAGATTTTTAACTTCAATTTTACCTTTTTGCAATTAGACTTGCTTAAGCGCCCAATCCTTCCCCAGCTTACAGGCTGATCTGCGGTCTCTCCTGGGCTTCTGTTTTCCCCTTCTGCTCCAGGTTCCTTTTCAACTTTCTCCAGCTTGCTCCTGTTATTGGCTGCTTCTCCTTGACCATCATATTCTCAACTGAAAAATATTTTACTATAAATAAAGAGCTTTTGAAGAGTAGGCTTTAAGCTAAAATTCTAAGTGATTTCTTACCTTCAATATTTATCAATTTTTAACTTCAGATCTTAAATTTTAGGAATTTCAATTTTTTATTAAATCATGCTAAGTTTTCTTCTTTTCTTTTCTTTTCACTTAGTTAAATAAATGGAAGTTTTAAGACAACAAGCCTTAGGCTTGTTGTATCCATTATTTTCTTTAAGGAATCTTTTAATAGTTGCATGTACCAGTCTGCTGACGGAGAGTATCCCAATATTGGCATTCTCTTTGTTACTAATATTACTATTAAATCCCTTGTTTTATCTTCTTTGTTTAGGGTTGTTAAACCCTATCACTCCTTTTGTAACCCAGTATAAGTTCTTAGTAGGATTCTTTAAAATTATATTACAGACAGTACCTACCTTTTTATACCTTCTGAATCTTACCCCTAATGCTTTACATGTTTTAGTTTATAACCTTGCACCACTATGGGCAAGACCTTACATGTACTCTCTTTCAAAAAAAACCTTCAATATTAGTTTTTAATAGACATTTTTAGCTCTTTCTGTAATTTAATTTAGAATTTTAATGTAAAAAATAATTATCTTATTTAACTAGATACTTTGAATTAAAAATTTAGAATAATTAATAGTTTTTATAAAAGATTGTTATGCTAGAGCCTGGATTATCTAGCTTAAATATGTATTTTAGTGCTAAAGTATATTTAATTTTGGGTTGCTATTATATCAAATTTAGGAACTTTCTGTTCTGCTCTCAGACCTGGCGGTCTGATTATAATTTGTTTTATTGGATATAGATGTTATTTAGGACATTAGGTTTATTGAAGTGCTTGTATGGAGACAAGTGTTCCTGCAATGTCTGGTATTTCCTTTGCATGACAACGGCTGTAATGTCAAGGGAGGTAACTAACAAGCGGCTTTCTATGCTGGCGGCTTGATACATTCTTTGAGTACTGACAATGGTCTTCAAACTCAGATTTATTCTTCTACTGCAAAAACGTTCTGCAGTAGGATCTTCAAAATTGTCTACTTCCATTAGTCCTATGGAAGGGCTTTTTAGAGCTAGCACTCTCTTGCCAGGATCAGATCATCTGGTGCATCTAACACTTGCTTAGTAGTCTTTTCACCCCCAGACCGCCAGCATCAACCCCCAGAGTCAGGCATCCATGCAATGGCACAGGATTTGATATCATTGTATCCTGCAATGGGTACTTGTTGCCATAGAGTTATGCATAATCCATTAGCGTGCCAGCAGTGGTGGCACTAATACATGACTCTATTTTTAGTGCATGGTAGGTAATTCCTCAGTGACATTTCTATCAGGAATTCATAGTGGCACTGGCGGGTTGTCAGTGCAAATTGATCACTTTTTTAGATCCTTGTAGAAATTCATGTTCTTATACCCAGTGGTTTGCCAGCGTATTCTGGATTAACTCTAGCCAATTGCAAACCAGTCATAATTGGAGATTTATGATATTCCTGGCTGTTCTGGAAAGGAGTGATCCAAATCTATTCTACTAAGGCTTCTCAGATCAATTAAGCTGTTAGTAATATATCAGAGGTTTCTCCAATTAATAGCTTGGCAAGCCGCCAAGATTGATAGGGTAGAACAAAGTCAGTATAAATTCCTGACATCAACTATTCTTAAAATAAGTATTTATCTTTAGTTTTATTATTTGATATATTTTATTTTCATCATGCTTTTTTTGAAAAATAATTTAAGAACTTTTATATGGTAAATAAAATAAATTTATAGTGTCAAAACAGCAGGCTTGACCTGCCAGCAAGGTTCCAAGCAAACAGGTTTGTGACCTGCAATCTGATTACCTGGCCACTCAAAGCCAGACTAGGAAGTCAACTCAAATTGCCAAATCCAACAACATGAACAAATGCTGATCCCCTACGGTGGATACTTTGTTTTGGCGCTTGTCTTATTATCAGGATCAAGCCACCGCCTTCATCATCCAACTGTGTGATCAACGCTATCATGTTCCTGTTACCCATGATTCACACCAGCTACATAATCATTATCTCCCAATAAAGAATATTGTCTATCTTCTAAATATTTTTCCCCATGTAACTCTGCTAAAACAGCACAGTTACGGTAATAGCAAAACTGTCAGGTCCCAGAAAGCCCTGGATAACCAGCTGACCTTCTTAGAGGCCAAACTACCTGCAGCCTGAAAACCCTCACCAATTGTCTCCCAGAGCAGGAAAACCCCCCTTTCAATTAACAAATAACCCAGGATTTGAGAGACACACAAGCCTCAAATCCCTGTCTTCAATTCCATTAACAATTTTGGTCATTTCAATTATCAGGAAGCAAGACATTAGGAGCGTGATTGTTTGATTGCGCAATCAGGCGCTTGATTGCTTTCTGGTTCTATAAATAGAAGTGGCACCTTGTCTTGCTGCAGTTCAAGAAAGGTTGATGTTATAAAAACCAATTAGCATCCACCTTCAGGCCCAAGTATGCAAATTCCAGTCAAAATTGTAAGTTTAATTGAAATTCATTCCATCAGTTCTCTGGTGGCACAAAAGGCCACATAATTACTAGTAAGTATAAGTAGTGAAGAGAAGAAGCCTTCCTCACTGTTGAAATCTTAAAAATAAACAACTTTATGCTCAGTATTCATTATTTTCTTGCAAACTATCTACTTTTGCACTAATATAACTATTCTGTTTACAATTATTTGTGAGCCCACTACACTTTACAACATCACATATCTGCTCCCTCCTGGCAACCCAAGAGTGATCATTTTGCCCTACATGCTGGATATTTCTCCTACTCCCCCCTGCCAACTGTGCCTACTGCTCAGGACTTCTGTAAGTTGGGGTTTATCTATGACACAGTATTGGGGCTGGCCAACCAGTATGTGTCCCATACTGAGAGTTGGTGTTCCCTAGCTACTGCAGTCAACTATCAAGTCAGAATTAAGCCTATTGTGTACATGGCCTTCCAGGCCCAGCCTGCCTCCCCTGTGAGAGTCCAGCCAGACTCTGGTATGGGCCTTAAAAGAAACAGTAAATTTCATAGTAATTTATTTTTAAAGTGATTTTTTATTATATCTTTATTTTATTTTTTAATTTTACATGATCATATTACCCTAAAAACTATTTGGAGCTTAATTTCTACTGGGTAAAATGTTCAGCATTTGGTTTTTGCTTGTTGAAAAAGTGTCAACTTCCAGTAGGCTACATGATACTGTAAATTTATGAGCCTAAACGTAAAAATGCGGAATTAAAAATCCTTGGTCCAATTTGAATCACTTGGCAGGCAACTAAGCTGAGTGAAAATAAAAATATTTAATAAAATCAACCCTTTAAATTAAAATTTTTGGTTTATTTAAATTGGCAAATTTTGAATCTCTTAAGCAGATAGCTCAACTAACAAATACAAAACACAGCAAACAAATGCAGGATACATGTCACAGAAATACGGAAAACTAATGTAAAATTTGTAATTCCCTGTATGGCTAACAGATCATAGACAACATGCAAAATTAACAAATATAAAATTGTGGGATTGTCAAATTCAAGACCAAATTTCAAATCAAAAATGAGGTGAATTTGAAATAAATAAAATTTATGGGCGTCTCAAACAGGAAGTCATTGGATCTAGAGTGCATTTATGCTAATTCTTTTAGGAATCATAGACATTCTCAAAATTACCCCATTCCATTTTAGGATGACTAAAATTTAGATCCTACTATTCACCAACTTAACATGCTTAATAATAAGATTGATTAGAGCATAGACTCCTCTTTTTGAGCTTAATTTTCAATAAAAAATTATTATGTGTTCTTTTAAAAATAACCAAATAAACAAGGTGTTTTCTGGCCTTGACAAAATAATGCAGGTATACGCTGGGTCTTCCAATAGTGAAGTATCTGTCTATGGTCATTCCTAACCTGCATGCCCCTCCTCAAGAACTACACAGGAGAGTGTTCTTTCTCCTGCGTCCTCAAGCATGGCCCTGTTTGCCCATCACGCACAGGCAGCTGCTAACCCATATCCCTTATCAGCAATGGCATCTGGAACCAGCCATTTTAGCCATGGGGTCACCCAGAGAGCCCAGGACCCCAAAACAGCCAATCAGATAGCATTGACCAGTTCCCATGTAGAACACATCCCTTCCCCAGCCAATCAGCCTGCAAGACGCAGAAGAAAACTAATTACCCCAGAGAGTGTTCTTGAAATGGTTGAAAAGCGAGAGAAGCTTATGTCCCTTGGGGAAATTGTGGACGCAATGGGTTTTGAAAAGTCCACTGTGGCTGAAACCCTGTAAGCCCACACCAACTGTGTCCCCCCTCCCAAGAAGACCCCAACTAGTGCCTGCACGTCACCTGATGTTAAAAAGCCCATCCCCTTATGAAGGCCATCATGAAACGTGACCAGCAGATGCCCCTGGTCCAGGTTTGTCTCCAACTGGGACTCCATGACATTTTCATAAATAATAGAACAGTCAATTCTTGGATGAACAGAGTTGTGGTTGCTGCTAAAATCTTGTCCAATCAAGTTCTCAGTGGTCCCAGTTTGGTGGATACTGACCCCTACAATTCAACCATTATTAAGTTTATACAAGGGAGGACAATGCAGATGCACAATGTCATAATCATCTTTTTGTATGCCAAGATTTCTGCAAGTATCCAAGACTATGGAAAAAATTGTATCCAATCTGATATTTACAAGCGCGGCCCAATCTTGTATCAATTTGTCAGGGCTTTATTGGCAGCTTCCCCATTGGGTGTCAATTATTACTTAGCAATATCAAGTACTGCAAATGGGTATGCCTATCAGACAAAGCTCAACAATATTCTGGATGAATGGACTACCCAGCAAGCCATGTACACAGTTGTTATAAGTGCTGAGATGGAACATGGGGAAATGTCAGGATTGACACTTCTTCCTCTCTGGAAACCCAGGCCTGGGAGCAGGAATTGAACCCTGACCCTGGACCCCCCTGGGCTGCTGGGCCTGTGGACCACAGGACTACCCGCCCGCGCTTTTCTGGGATTGAGTCCTCACAAGCTGATACCAAGAATGTTATCCATGCAGTGAAATGAGCTAAACCAAGGAAATTATTGCAGCAAATGGAAGACTAATCACAGCGCCTAATGGAGGTACTGATTTGGCAACTATTAGCTTCATAAACTTGAAGTCTACACCAGAAAACAATCAAGAGCCAACCCAGGAAAGAGGCACGGGCCCACAACCCAGTCCCATGACCTTGACACTAAAGCAAGATAATCAGGCAGCCAAATTGAGATTCCTGACCAATGAAAGAACTCCCAGGCTGAGTGCCATTTTGCTGCCTTTGGACCCAAGCACCCAGTTCCCCTGACCCTGGCCTTCCCAATGCCCTGATGAACCCACATGGAAAATGTTAAGTTTGGAGGGGGGTACTATATAGACCCAAGGACCCCGCGCTCCTAACTTATTGCCATTTTTGAATAAAGGTTATGTTAATTTGGTTTAATCAGCTATTGCCTTATTTTGTATTTGCTGTCTAATAATTTGATTTGAGATCTCCTGGCCCGCCTGCCCTACCGCCTGCTGTTTCCTGTCCTCCTGGAGTACCCTTTGGACCCATACACTTTACAACTACCCTCTGAAGTCTGAATACAAAGAATATACCCCAGAAAGGATACTCAAACTTGATCCCCTGGCCCCCATACAATCTGCAGTTAGATACAACTGACAAGGCACATGGATATTTTCAACACCCAAGTTATTCAGAGGGAAATTCAACTATCTCCCTGCCTACAGCCTATCCATGGAACCACCTGTGACCCCTAAACCCATGCCCGCTTCCGCACCTGACCTCCCAACCAACCATCTTGGCAAGCTGTTTGGGATTGTGTACATCACCCTCATAGGGGTGATTGACACTATAATCCCGGCTGCCGGCCTGTGGTCTTGGGTGGGAAAGTCTGCCTCATACCTTTTAAAGTTAGCTCCCCTCTTGTGGTGGGCACTGCCCGCAAAAAACCAGGCCTGAGTTACCCCTGAAAACAACAGACCAGCCGCCTAAGACTGGATCCCTGGCACAGGAATTGGTTTGGGGGTGACAGGTGGCTCCATGTACATTTGGTAGGCAGGAAGGAAAATGTATTTATCTCTGATTAGGCGGGGTTTGTTAATGTACTAAGGGCCTTTTTGGTTGTATCTGGTTAACTCTGTAGTTCTGGCCAAGAAATCCTGGGCTAGTATGTTGTTGGCGGTGTAGTCCTTGTACTCAGGCTTTAAGGGGTACTCTGTGAAATGGACAGGACCAAAGGGAGCATCTTGCAGGCAGTACATAGCTGGCGGGCTGGTAGGGGGAACAGATAATCTTTGAGTTAACTGGCAGATGACAAGAATAAAATACAGCAATAATTAGGGAAACCAATATCTCATATCCTTTATTTAAAAATGATAATGGGGGTTGATCTCGCCCTGGCAAGTATTTATATCACACTGCCAGGCTTCACTTCCTGGTTGGGTTTTCTGGGCTTAGGCGGGTTGGCATTAGGGGTCTCAGATGACAGTGTGGCACTTGGCACTGGCAGGTTACCACTGGCCAATTTGGGATTAGAAGACTTTGAATCCTTCTGTTTGTCAATTTGGGTATTGTGTGCCTCTTCAGGTTCAGTGCCTTCCCCAGGACTTTGGGGGAGTTTGGAATAATTCCCAGGGGGAGATTTGTCTATTTCACTAGGAAAACCACCGGTGTCAGGCGTTGGCAACTCAGGGAAATTCTCAGAATCTTGCACTGGCGGTTTGCTTTCAGAATCCTGCAGGATGGCTAAGGGTTTTGGTCCTGGCAGGCTGGTAACAACTTTATCAATCAGTAGTGGGTTATTAGGTTCCCAGCCCATGGGTCTGGCGGTCCGTGAAGTGTTTTGTCCAGGGTTTGACTCTGGTTCCATATTATGAGATTTAGGAGCATTCAAACTGTCATTCCTGACACTCCTGGGGACAACATCCAGGAGGACACAGTGGGAAATCTTTATAACAAAATATTTGAGGTTCAAAGCTAGCTTTGGGTTAGCCTTCAGGGCAAAATTAAGGGCATGTACCTTAGTTTCCTGGAATACAAGATGAAGAATTCCTTTTAGAAAAAGGAAAGAAAAAAGCTTGAAGAATATTAAAGCCAACACAAATGTGGATAACTTGTCTTTATTAGGAGAAAAGATTCTACTTAAATAGTAGACAAGGGTCAATGATCACCCATTAGGTAGACATAGTGGCAGAAGGAATCACATTGGGATGAGTTCATACCAGGATCAGTCAAGGGCAGGTATGATATTCCAGAATGGGTGGATATCAAACCAGACCCATTTGCGAAAGGGGAGGAATTACCAAACTCAAAAGCAAAATCATTCAAATATTTGCATATATCTTTATTTAAAGGCCATATCAAAATAGCATCAAAGGCGCAATTTCCAACAAAAATGTGCATTAAGTTGAGACCCTAGCCATATTTCAAGTACATAGTGACAACCCCATCCTCCAAGACAGACATTCCTCCAATAAAATCACCTGCTTGGCCTACCCCTTTTGTTTTTGTGGGAAACCCCACAAGATTTTGGTAGAAACTGGGGCCAATCACACCATGGTCAATCAGGAATTCACAGATTCCCAACAACTAAAACAAGTACCCAGTTGATTTAACGCAGTGTGTATACCCAACTCCCGCAGAGTAGCAATCACTCATGAGATGGTACCCTTCTCTGTGAGAATGGGGAACATCCAAGTTAAGATCTCTGGACCAATCATGGCTGACCTCAGCCACAACATTATTGCTGGGATCAACTGGCTTTGATACATACGCCCATACATCAACTGGGATACCTCCATGATCACACTCAACAGAAATAGGGTAGGCTTCTAAATCTACTCCATTGAGATGAGCAAGCTACTCCACAGCACTGTGTTTGTGCAGCTCACAGAGACAGGTACCTACAACTTCAAGGGGGGAACTTTATTTCAACCAGTGTTCAGTTGAAGTCATTTGCTCTGAACCCACTACATCTCATCCCTTGACCACAACACCTCCACCAGCACTGTATCAATTCTTGAGGAGTACAAGGACGTCTTCATCAAAACTGTTAGACCATCTGCCTCCTTCAAGAGAAATACAACATGCTGTTCAGTTACAAGGGCTGTTGCCCAATGCACACCCTCTCTATTGCTTGACACCCAAGCAAAACAAAACTCTCCGTCAACACCTTGTGGATGTGCTCAATAAGGTCTTCATCTTCCCCTCCCTCTCACCATAAGGAGATGTAGTCTTCTTTGTAGCTAAGAAGGAAGGGTCCCTTCAATTGAAAACCAACTAACACGCCCTAAATGAGGTGACAGTCAAAAAAATACCCCTTACCGCTACTTGACAACCTGTTTGATACACTTATAGGTGCAAAAATCTTCAGTAAGATTGATCTCACTGCAGGGTACAACCAGGTCCATATTGCACCAGGGGAAAAGGCAAAAACTGTCTTTTACACACTCTATGGATTGTATGAGTGTTGTTTCATGAACTTTGGAATGACCAAAATCCCTCCACCTTTGCCATATTGATGAACAAAGCCTTTGAAGACCTGTTTGGAAAATGTGTTGTTGTGTACCTTGATGTCATTATTGTCTTCAGTAAAGATCAAACCACACATCTCCAACACCTTTTTTCTGTCCTTGACACCCTTTTTAAACATCAGATAAATGTCAAGCCTTCTGAATGTTGATTTCTCTAGTCAGAGCTCTTTTTTCTTGGGCACACCATCTCTGCCCAAGGGATAAAGCCCAGCCCTTCCAAGATAAATGCAATTGCAAGCATGCCACCCCTGTCAGGTATTTCTTCCCTGACTCCCTTAATTATGTGATTATTCACTCATCAAAAAACAACACATAGAAAAGCAACCAAAAAGTCTTGAGCACCATTTCAAATTTGAATCTTGATCTAAACGGGGATCAAATCTGGTACCTTAAGGACAAGTTTAAAGTTAGCCTAAACTGTCAGGGCCAAGAATGCCCTGGACAAGCAGCTGGCCTTTCTAGCAGCCAAACAACCCACAGCCTGGAAATCTTTATCAATTGTCTCCCAGAGCAAGAAACCCCCCATTTTGATTAAAAAAATGGCCTGGAATTTGAGAGGCACACAAGCCTCAAATCCTTGGCTTTGATTCTATTAACAAATTTGGCCCTCTTATTTATTTGGAAATGATACATCAGGAGCGTGATTGTTTGTTTGCGCAATTAGAAGCTCAATTGCTTGTGGGTTCTATAAATAACTGTGGCACCTTGGCATGCTTAAGCTTAAGTAAGGTTCTTGTTATGCTGACCAATAATAATCCATCCCTAAGCTCTAGTGCGCAATTCCTGAGCAAAGGTGCCAGTTTGACTCAAAATTTTGCTATCAGATCCCTGGTGACACAAAAGGCTGCATCTTTACCAGTAAGTATAAGTAGTGAGGAGGGAAATCCCTCTTCACTGTTGACATCTTAAAATAAATGTGATTACTCCCAGAAATTATTATCTTCTTGCAGGAATCATCTATTTTTGCTCAAATTTAATTATTCTCTTTGCATCTATTTGTAAATCTACTACTCAATATAAACTTGCCTATCTGTACCCTCCTGGTTATACTCCTGCTACTTCAATCAAACCATCTAGAGTTCTTGACTTGGAGTTCTTCCATCTCCACCACCTGGATCTCCCTCCTGGTTGTGCTAGAGAGACCATCCTGCCTGCTATGAAAGAGATTCCTACTACTTCCCCCCTGCCCAACGCACCTCCTGCCTGGGATTTCAGTAAGTTGGGGGTTTTCTATATCACAGTATTGGGGCTGGCCAATCAGGTTGTGCCCCATACTTGGATTTGGTGTTCCCTAGCTACTGCAGTCAACTACCTGGTCAGAATCACGCCTATTGTGTACATGGCCTTCCAGGCTCAACCCACCTCCCCTGTGGGAGTCCAGCCAGACTCTGGTATGGGCTGTGACATAAACTCAACTATCCAGTATTATTTACCTATTTATGTTAAACCAATTCATTCAGTTTTTTCTCCTGCTTTTTGATCCTCATTCTTCAATGGTTACTAGTGTATTAAGCAACATCACTTACCACTGAAACACTGATTGGCCGCGTAAACTGATCTTGACGCTCCCAGACCCACTTTACCTATTTCTAAAGAAAGCTCTGTACTTGTCTCATAATGATTTTAACCAGAATCACCACATAATTGTGGTTGTTATTGTGGCTGTTTCCTAGTACTTATTAGTATTCTATTTTACATTTCATTTTATTAAGCTGCATGTAGAAAAACAAATGATAAATGTGATTTCTTCAGCCATAATTTCAGTGAGACTTCATTTTTAATCCCCTCCTACTCATTGAACCTCCTAAATTTTTATAGCTCACTACTGGGGTATTTAAATAAGCTTTTTTACTATCTCTACTTTTTCCAACAATAAAGATCTTCTATTCTATTTCAGCTTTCTTACACCTATTTTTGAATCCCTTTTTGAAGCCATGAAGTGAAATTACTTCCTGTTCTGGTTTCTAGTTCCTTTCCTGTCTATCATATATAGCTGCTTGAGTCGTAGGAGAAATTATTTACATATGTTTTGCTTGGAAGAACTTACCTTCTTTTAAGTCCAACAAAAGCTGACAACAAATACAAAAAGCCTATAAAATAGTTCAGTTTAATGGATAATGCTGCCGCTTGAAGGGGTTGTTGGACACTTTGAAGTGTCTCACAGCATCCCTTCCTGTGGCAGTGTTAATAAAAGTAAATATATATATAACTGGACTTAATTTAGTCATGTTTGCCTAAAAGGTAAGAGAGTCAAAAATGATATAAAACTTTACTAATAATGATTGGAGCTTAGAATGCTTTCATCAACTATTATTGATCAATCCAATCTATTTCTCTGCCAAACAGATAAGATTAGATTTACTAAGCCAAGGTAAGCCATCACTAAAACAGTACTAACTTTTCAATTTTAACACTGTAAATTTACTTCAAAATAAAGGTAAGCTTTGAAATATATATAATATTAACTGTTTTAAGCATAGTAGATCAGGAATTTTAAAGGTAAGAATGTCTTTAAAAGTTTGAAGCTAACATTAATTTAAAAAGGTATGTAAAAAGGTAAAAAGTTTGTTAAAAAACTAATCAGTTGGAGATTGAAATCAAAGCTGAATTCAAGTAAGCATTTCACCCAACTTACTAACCTTCTTTCTTTTTAAAAGGACCTCCACCTCAAAGAAGATTAAGTTTAGGTAAGCTTCTTTACCTAAATTAACTAGCCTAGATTAAAAAACCAGATTTTCACCCTGAAGTAGATCCTGTATTGATAATTATTGTTTTGATTAACTAATATTTTTTAGCCAAGCTTCATTTCAGGTAATCATTTCACTCAAACTACTAACCTTCCTCTCTTTT
>QTSX02000482.1:0-16146 GCA_014839935.2 Entomophthora muscae
AGGTATTGGAGGATAGGGGCAGTAATCATACATTCTTTTAGTTATCAGATGTTCTGGCCTTGTAGTGGTGTCCAGACAAACTTGGTTGTTTTCCTGTGATGGCAGACAGGGGGGCTGTTAGGGCATCCCAATCAGGGATGAACCGCCTTACGTAGGCTACCATTACAAGGAAGGTGCGGAGTTCACTCTTATTTCTTGGGGCTAAAGTATTTCTGTTAGTAGCACGTATCTTGTCTGGGTCTGGTTTGATTCTGTCCTTGCTGATAATGTGACCAATAAAATAGAAGTTATGTTGAGAAAAATTTGTACTTTGACGATTTTGCAACCAATTGATGCTCTTCAAGGGTGCAGAGGACCAGGCAGGCGTCTTCCAGGCGTTGTTTCAGGTTAGGGACTGTAAATGATGATGTCATCCAGGTAGATGATTGCTCTTTTTCTAATGTGTTCCTTGAAAACTTTGTTCATGAAGGCCAAAGGTACTGGGGGAGCTTGTGATATCAAAGTTGAGAACAACACATTCAAAGGATCCACACTTATTCTAAATGTGGTTCTGAATGTCTTCAAGTTTCACGCAAATTTGGTGGTAACCTGCTTTCAAATCAATTTTTGTGAAGATTTGGGACCCCCAGGGAGTCAAAAAGGCCGTCAATCAGGGGCAGGGGATACCTGTTCTTAATTATGACCTTGTTGAGCGCTCTGTAGTTGGTGACCAGGTGGAGTCATCCATCTTTCTTTACCACAAAGAAGACAGCAGCGCCAAAAGGTGACTTTGATGGTTGTATGAGTCCTCTTTCAGGTGCTTTATCAAGGTAAGCTTTTAGGGTGTTGTCTTCTTGTGGTGTGAGGCAGTAGATAGGTTGAAGCCATAGGTACACTCCCTTTGAGGTCAATTTTGTGTTGTATGTGGCAGTCAGGGGGTAATCCTGGCAGTTTTTCTTGGAAAACAGAGGAGAACTTGTTAACTAGCTGGTCTTGGATGTGGTCCTTTTCATGTCAAGTCTCCGTATTTTTAAAGTGGATAACCTTATATGTGCAAGTACTCCAATTTATTTTGCTAAGGTTGGTTTCCTCTTCTGTTTCCATGATTTTCACAAATACATGGTCCCTAATAAGCGTATCAAGGTGAGTTGGGTAAACATGGTGATTCACTTCTCCTTGTTGAATGATGAGGGTAGCACTATCCCAGTCAATGTGAGGTTTGGTCTTTCTCATCCAGTCCAGGCTTATAACATCATACTTAGAGATTGGTATGATTGGGCCACTGAGTGTGGTTTGCACGTCTTCAATCTGGGCGCGGAAAGGTTTTGCCTCTTGAGTGACTGGTGTGCTTCTGTTATCCGCCATGATGACTCTCCTGATAATGCTTCAGGTGGTAGGTAGTTTAATGAGGTCAGTGAATTTCTTGTCAACTAGGGATTGGTCTTCTCCAGTGTCAAATAGTGCAGTGCCCTGATATCTGCAAAAATGGAAAGGATAAGTGAGGATTTTATTTCCAGTTTGGGCAGAAAACAGTAGAGGGTTTCTGGAGGGTACTTGGATCATAGTGATTGAATCCACTTCCTGGTCTCTGTACAAGTCTTGTGAAGAGGGGGAGGGTGGCTTGCCTAGCACTCCCCTGAGCTTTTCCCTCCTTGTTGGTATCTTTGTTACTTGCCTGGTTGGCTTGTGCAGTTTGATTCCCATTCAAGGATAGGTGTTGTTGGCTCAGTTGCTTTGCTTATTGGGTCAAGGATCCTTTTTTGCTGAAGGACTCTCTTTGCACTTGTTGGTTGTGTGTAGATTGTCAGATTTTTGAGCTGTGTTTTTTCCTTCTAAGAATACATCTTCAAGGTTCTTGCAGTGGGTCATGTCAAACTGACGTCTAATGTGTGTGGAGAGGCCACTGTAGAAGTCCAAACATGGTCTGGGTTTGTCAAAGTTGATGGTGTTGGGCGCGCAGTCACGTAGGTCTTCATACACAGCAATGTACTCCTCATTTATTCCTGTCATCTTGAAGGTTCAAAGTTATGTCATTATCATCACGTCAGAATCCTTCATGGAGAACTTTTTGAGGAATGCAGTTTTGAATACCTCCCTGTTTTCCTTCTGGTTGGGGTGTTGGGCTAGCCATCTGCTTACAAAACGTGATGTGGTTCTTGTAACTCAAAGGGAAATTTCACTGACCCAGAGTCTTTGGGGGTAGCCCACTTGCTCAAATTTTCTTTGTGTACTGTTGATCCAGAGAGAGGCATTTTCCTGACATAGTCCCCAAAAGCGCCAATTTTGGCTGTACACAGGTGCTGGAATACAATATTGGGTATCTCAGGCTGCTGTGGTCCTGTTGTGGCTGGTGCTGTGGGTAACAGTCTGTGGGCTTTTAGGGTATTGTACTGTTTGATAGGTACAAAGACATTGTTGTAGATAACGAGGCCTGCAGGAATGTCTTGTCCTTCTTTGTAGTCTCTCCAGCTGTTAGGGAGTACCATTGTTTGGGTCTTTTTCTTAGGAGGAATTTTTACTTTGAGTTGGGTAGATATAGATAACCTACCTGTGCTACTACTGTCAAGTATATATTTCTGGGAAGTATAATAAATGAGATAAGGGGAAGATTTGAAAGGGGAATGATACTTTATTGAATATGGATATAGGGTAATATATAGTATAATGACAAGCCACATGCCGTCCATGTACATCATGGGGGTCATGGGGCTTATCTAAGTAATGTTTCTCTTGGGTCACAAGGCTTATTCAAGTTGTGTTCCCTTTAGGATCTGGATTGGGTGATCCCCGTCATAGATGGTTGACTGATAATGGTGCCACCAGTTTACTGGTTGGCTGGTGAACCATTCAGTGAGCCATTTGGTAATCTTCTCAGGGCGTTAATTCCCCGAGAGAGAGTAATTGAAGATGTTGCAACATTACCAATACCTCAGACTCAGCTAATAAGTCTATAAGGCTACTAGCGTTTGACTGGGCCCCTGAAAGTGACCTCCACTTGAGCCATTCAACCACAGACAATCCTCATGTCTGTTCAGTTGTCTTTACTCACTCAGGTGATTAAGTCTGAGTTTTCAGGTGCAAAGTAACCAACTTTCATTCCCATAGACCTGATTAATATCAGGTTCTGCAGCTACTTCCCCAAGCAGCTACTCTGATAACGCCTCTGAGAATATATATGCCCCCAATGGTAGCTTCAGAACCTCCCCAAAACCTCCAGGGAAACACAGACAAGGACAACTTACTGGTCTGTTAGGTAAGGTGCTTACTCACAGACCTCTTGTAAGTGCACAAGGGATTGTGGAGCTACCTCATCCCCTCTCTTCCCTAGCAGCCAATGTTATCTACTAGGTTCAGACATCTCAATAAGTACCCTAGCAGCCAATGTTACCTGATATGATGGTTCATCTTCTGCCTTTAGTAGCAAATGTTATCTACTAGTCCTCTACCTGTCCCAAAACTACTACACTTTTCCAACTTACATTGTAGAGTCTTTATCAAGGCCAAATCCGCCCTTGCCTACACAACAGCTTCCATGTGGACTGTCACAGTGACCCTTCAAATTCAAGTGCCCTTCCTTAAAGTAAGACAGGGGACTTTTTCAGTAAGCTAAGCATAGAAAGAGGCATTAGTTGACTCAGGACGTGGTACTGCTGGGCCAGTGGGTAATGCCCACCATAGAATGGGTTGTCACGGATCCATCCTGTGGGGAGTTTCTGAGAACTTGCGGGCGGACGGCCCACAGGCCCAGAGGATAGGGCCCACCATAGGATAGGAGCTAACTTTACAATATTGGATAAAGATTTGACTAGGATGTCCCAGGGTCTGTTGGAGGGAACCATGGAATCAACGAGCCCAGTAAAGATAATATGCATCACTCCAAATAGTTGTGTTGAAGTAGGACTCATTGGCGGCCACAGATTCCTATGGGCAGTCAGGCCGCGGGGTGAGGGGCAGGGTCATTGGAACTTGGTAGGCTGGTAGGTAGTTATATTTATCTCAGAATAACAAAGGGGGTACAGTAATCCAGGCTCCTTCTCTGCCAATGATCTCAGTCTCTTGAGTTCTGGCTTCAGGGTTATAAAGCAGGATTTCCTCTAGAGTGAACTTTGAATATCCCAGGTTAGGTGGATATTCTGTGAAATGTACCAGGCCAAAGGATGCTCCTGGTGAACAATAAAGTTTGGGCAGACAGTCTGCGGTTTCTTGGGGTTGATGGATGTGGGGGACAGTGCCGCAGAGGTTAGACTGCAAATGAAAGAGAACTAAAATAAAATACAGAATGACCTGGTTGAATTAAAGGTTCATATCACTTTATTGCAAGAATGACAATGGGCAAATTCCTGTTAGTCCAGGATATAATTATGCCTATCTACCATGGGAAAACTTTTATAATCCCCCTTGGACTGGGGGTTACCATCTACCAAGGTTTGGAAACCCTTGGTGGCATCCTGCGCAAGAATCTTTCATTGGCTGAATTGGAATGGGAAAGCTTGAATTCCCTTTTTGAGTTGCAGGATTTGTTATCCCCGGGCCGCCTGAATTCTATGGAAAGTTTCTTCAATTCCCCAACCGCAGTGGCCCCAGTTATCTTGGGATTTCTGACCAGGCCTGCACTCTCATTGGCAGGACTAATAGGATCTTTTTGAAGGCAAGGCATTGTCACAGATAACTCTAGGTTGTTAGGTCTCAGGAGTTTCACCAAATTCAAATTCGGCTCTGGTTTGAGCCCAAAAAATGCAGGTAGCCAGGCCTGTGGGCTGGTGACCCGCAGGGTGTCGGGGTTTAAATCCTATAGCTGAGATTATTCCATGATCATTGATAACAAGAGTTTGTCATTTCTGACATGTGCTAACTTGATAATGTAGGATACAGATCACCCAATTAAAGACCAGGGCCTGGAGTTGGGCACCATAGAATCCACCAATTCTGTCAAATTAATATAGAGTACTTTCAAACAGCTGGATGAATGTGGTCTTGGCGGTGGTGGTAGGTTCCATTGGGCAGTTGGGTTGTGGGGTTAAGGGCGGAATCATAGGGACAAATTAGGCAGGCAGATAATTGTACTTGCCCTTGAACAATCTTGGCAGCCTCACATACCACTTTCCTTTTTGTCCTATAGTTTTGGTATATCTATTTCTTGCTAAAGAGATGGCAATAATCATGTTCTCCAAGTTTAACTAAGAGTAGGCAGGGTTTGGTGGGTATTCTGTAAAATGCATAGGCCCAAAGGGGGGCTCCAGGGGGACGGTATGATGCCTGAGTTGGGTCAGCAGGTTGGTCTCTAGAGAGGGTGGTTGCCTGTTTGTCTACTTGTCCAGAGTTTAAATGAAATATCACTAAAACTAAATAAGGTAGGATTTGCTCAAACCCAAGGTTCATAAACTTTATTATCAAAAATGACAATATGGTCATCCCCATACTACTGGGGTTCTTATACCATGAGATTTTTCTTCTTTGACTTTTACAGGCTTCAGGTTTTCAGACAATGCACTGGCAGGGCATGGCTCTTGGCACAGGGTTTTTAGGGCGGCAGATCCTGGTTTTGCTTGCTCTGGTGAACAGAAGTGGTGATGCTTTGTTCCGCTGCTGCTGTTCACTATATCACCTGAGCCGGCCAATTGTATTTCTCATTATGAACTGGCAACTGGAAGCAGCTGGTGCTCATTGGCAGGGATAGCAGTAGGCCTTGTCTTGACCTCCTTTAGGCAAGCAACAGCTTCTGCTTAGTTCAGGGTTTTCAGTGGTACAAGTTTAGTAGTAATCTGGTGACTATTCAGGGAATCTCTCTTCACAAGCTGACAGGTTATGGAGTAATTCAACCACTCAAGTTTGTGGCTCAATGGGTTGGTGGGATCCTGTCCCTCCTGGATGACTTGATTAGTCTTCAGGGGGTCAGGTTTTGATTCTAGGGTTTTTGATGTTGGTATTGGACTTTCAGCCTTGGCTGCTGGTAGGCCGACAGGTTCCTGTCCTTCCTGAACAGGGCAATGCATCTCCTGCGGCCCAGGGTTTGGCTCAATTGGTAGTCTGGTTGGTTGCATCCCCCCTGGTTGGTGCAAGGCATTTTCTGAGGGCCAGGGTTCAATTTCTAGGGTTTAAATACAAGTATTCAAATGTCATTGATGACACTTTTGGTCCCCTGCTTACTCATTATTTTACACAATCTAAATAAACTTTAGGGGTTTTCTATACTGTTTAAAATTTCATTGTAATTTTGGACTCTAATTTTGAGTCTTTTTAAATCTTTGAAAGGGTTATTAAAAAAACCTCTATTTCCTTATCTTTTTGCTGGTCTTATTGTTCCCGCAGCCTACCTGAACCCTCTGGAAGTAGCCTCAGTGTTTAGCTTAAGCCTGTTGTCCTTACATTTTCAAAAGCTAGTTTGAAACCAAGATTTGAATTAGAAATTCCTATAAAAATTTATCTGAACTTCAAATTCTCCTTGCTTTTGTTTTCTTTCAAACCTGCTTTTACTTTGACAGCTGTTAAAGTTGATCAAGATCCTCTTAAAGCTTACCCTGGCTTCTGAAGCCTCCCTATATTTTCATAGTTTCTTGTAGCAACCTCTGCTAAGGGAAATTATATAAATTTTAGTGTCAAAAAAAGCCACCAAAGAACCTCAAATTTTCTGTGAATTTCAAAAATGATCCTCCCTGCTGCCAACTTTGTGGTGTTTTCTCTGGCCTCAGCTTTATTCTTAATTTTGACTACCTCCCCTGACCTCTGAACCTGGTTTTCTTCCTCTGTGTGTGTTGTGGGTGATGACCCCTCTAGAATCCTCCACTTTTTGAAGAACCTCCTCTCCTATGGGGAGAATTTTGTTAAAAGCCTCATGTACAACAACCTGGTACTATATTATCCTTACCTCAATCTGGACACCTCTTTGATTGGGAAACCCTTGGCTCCTTCTCCTCTCCATCATAAAGAGAAGAAAACTGGCCCCCATCCATAACCCTTAGTTGTAGAGCATGTTCCTTCTTGCACCCCTTGGTTGTTTGTTGGCCTAACATGGATTGGGTTGAACATCTACTTTCCCCAGCTATCTCCTGTGCCTCTTTATGGTCCCCCTTTAGAGCAGTGATTCTAGTGGTTCACTGGATGATATTCTGGTGATTTTTCCTGCTGGGGTGGAAGCCAAACTTAGTTACTTTAGCCCCCTCTCTCACAGTCAGGACAGACCACAAGACCCTCCTATATTATTGCCAGCCAAGGGTCTTATTGGGTTGCCAGTCCATATGGCATAGGTATCTGTCAATATATAGGTTTTGCTACAAGTTCATCAAAGGGATGGGTAATCATTTGGCTGATGCCTTAAGCCAAAATTCTTCTCACCTCCCTGATATGAGTTCAGATGCTGATCTTGTGCCCTACCCTAGAGGGCAGGCTCTTTAAGAGCTATAAGTTTAAATTTGAACTTAAGTTTGATTTAGATAATTATTAATTTTTATTTAATCAAGACTCTTACCTTGATTTCTTTTTCTTTTTGTGTGCGGTTGCTGTTCCCCTATATTATTTTCTTTATAAATCCTATTGTAAATAGGTTTTCTTTTTCCCTTACTCTGCTTACGCAACCACCACTCTTCTGCCCCTGCAGGTGCAGATCTTTAGGCTTTTATAACCAATCCCTGTTTTCTCCAACTGTTAACACATGGCTATCATAATCAGCCACCCTCAAATCCTCATATTTCTCTTGGTGATCTCCTTTCATTTTTCCTATAAATGAAGGCCTTAGAAGAGTAAGCTTCTAAGCTGAAATTCTAAGTGAGGTTTCCCCAAATCACAATCTACAGGTTTTTTCTTTAATCTTTTAATTTTCTTTTCAATCTTTAAAACTTTTAAAATTTGAACCTATATTTTTAGTCATAGCTTTTGAAATTAACCTTTAAAGTTATGGTAAATACATTCCTGATCAAATCTTCATTTTTTCTAAATTTACTAGTGTTTTAATAGCTATGTCAGGAAACGCCCTGACACATCTTGTGTTATAGAAATGCCTTGGGAAAACTCTACTGTTCTCCACGATCCTAATGCTAGTTTGATGACTCTCCTAGCTGCTCTAGACAATGAGTTATGGCTTCTTAAAGTTTGGCCGCCAGCCAAACTTCCTAACCAGTGCGAAATGACAAAATTATGTGACCAAGGCACAAGAATTGATGCAAATCTTAATTTGAGCATAACTCAGCAACCACTGGACGGATTTGGACATCCAAATACGCATTTTGAAGCCAAACACCAGGAAAACTAATCTGTGCTAATTTTAGACAAAATACGGATGCAAAATTGATGTGCAGGATTTTTCAAAGAAACATGAGTCATGCTGTTCAGAAGATGCCCCAAAACCCCAGCCTGATGCCACCAGCAGAGTCCCTAAGACTGTCTAGCAGATTTAGGAAGATTCTAAAGAATCTAATGGAATGGTATATAAAGGTGTTGCTCACAATGATCCCCTTGTGATCATTTTAAGTTAGCCTTGAAATAAAGTTTTAATTTAGTTTGATTTAAATATTAAGTTTAGTCAGATGGAAACCAGTCAAGACCTTCTGGGCCCTAACAAGCTAGGATAATTAGAATGGAGATAGCCAGACAACAAGCAATTTGCTTGTTATCACCATTATTTTATATGAGAGATAACCCCTCTACTTTCATGTTAAGATACTCTCACAGGGAATATCCCAACATAGACATTCCTTTAGTTACAAATAAATCTTTGTTTGAAACATTATTTTATATAGTTTGTTTAGGTTTAGTGAATTCAATGAAATCTTTTGTTTCAAACTATAAGCTTTTAGCAGGCCTCATAAAGGTCCTTTTACAAGCAGTACCTACTTTTCTTTACTTGTTAAATATCAACCCAAACACTTTACATGGTATAGTATATAATCTTGCACCTTATTGGGAAAGACCTTAAAGCTGAGTTGAACACTCATACTCTCATTCCAGATGAGGCTGTAGTTCCTTTTATTCTAACTTCTCCCACTATGCTTGCCACCATGCCTATAGCCAAGGATGCAGATCTAGACTTATATTACAAGGTCAAGTTTCTGCAAACGTTGTCTAAGGGTTACAAAAGGTTATTTGAACTTTCTTGTGAGCACCCAGTCGGTCAACCACAAGAATATCATAAGATAGGCCCCATACTTTATCACCAGGGCTGCTGACTGGTTCCAGAAGGGGCCTTCAGGGACAAATTCATGGTGGCGCATCACACCTGTCTTACAGAGGGCCATCTGGGAAAAACAAGACAGTTGAATTAATCTGGCAATAACTTTCATGAAAGGGCCTAACTGTGCAGGTAGCAGCTCGTGTTTGTGATTGCTTAGTGTGTGTTTGATCAAAGACAAGCAGAAACAAACCTACTTTTTTGGTTCCATTGCAACTGGCTGCAGGGCCTTGAACATTGGTGTCAGTTGATTTCATTGGGAAGCTCCCAGACTCTAATGGGTTCAACACAGTAATAATGGTAGTGAACCAGTTTAAAAAAATGGTACATTTTGTTCCTGGTTCAACTTTAATTATGTTGGTAGAGACAGCAAGGTTGTTTGTGGATTGGATCTTCTCACTGCAGGGGACTTTAATGAAAATTGTAAGCAAAAAAAGGACCTCAATTTATTGCCCAGTTTGGGGAAGCCTTCATCAGAATTCTTGATCAAGCTGTGCAGCTTCACAGCTTTTCATCCCCAGCTGATGGACAAACAGAGAGGGTAAACCAAAGTTTGGAGGTCTATTTATGTTTCTACACCAATGCACAACAAGATAACTGGTGTTCAAACTTACCCATGGCTGAGTTCATGTATAATAACACTTCATACACATCAACTAAGGTTTCACCCTCCTTTGCCAATGTGGGTTACAATCTGTTGTCTAATATGGGTCCTATGCTGGTTAGTAACATAGAGGCTGCAACAGATTAAGCTGCTGCATTATAACAGGTTCATCAGGAGCTCCAGGTTACTCTTGCTGAAGCTGTGACAACTTATAAGGAATACAATGATTGCAAGTGCCAGGAAGGTCCCACTTACAGACCTGGTGATCTGGTTGTGGTGGATGCTCACAACATGAATTTGAAAATCCCATGCCGCAAATTGGGTCCCAAACGTGTTGGTCCCTTCAAAATTGAACATCAAATTGGTCCCTCTGTGTATCAGTTGGAGCTTCCCCCTCCTTTAAAATATTTCACACCTCCCATGAGTGTCTTTTCCCTTCTTTCTGTGGTGCACATGGCCCCTCTTTTCAACCCATCCTGGTAGAGAGAAAGCCCAAGCATTAATTGGAATGCATTATGAATTCTCAGTAAAAACTGTTGTTGGCTTGAATACCTTGTATCTTGAAAGGGTTACCCAGACTTGGATAGTTCCTGGGTTCCCCACTACAAAAGTTCTAACTCTCTTGAACTTATAAAGGAGCTTTACAACTAGAACCTCAATGCTGTTGGTCATCCTGTGCCTTTCTTAGCTGTTATGAGACTCTCTCCTACCCATAAAAACCTTTTCTTGTCCTATCTCCCAGACAGAGGCATGGTTTCCCAGCCTAAAGCAGAGGGTAATGCCATGGTAGCTTTCATAATACTGGATATTACCCGCCCTAACCAGAAAGCCAAGAAACCAGGGAAACAGTTAACAAAGTTGACCAAGTTGACAGCTTTAAATCCAACTGTTGATTGAGAATGAGTTACTGCCGCTCTGGTTTTTCAACAAAATATGATTATCTAAGAAATATTTTCACTGATAAGTAGACGTGATAAAATGTCACCCTATACAACCTCATTTATCAGAATGGTCATCAAAAATTAATCACACAAGGGTTTTTGTGCGCTGGACAAGGTACTCTTGGAATGAGACAGAATAGAAGCCATGGATTCAGGTGGTATTGCTGAGTCAATAATTTTGGTACATATTGGAAACTTTTTGCAGTTCAACTCTTATGAGTTGAGCCTTCCCCTAAAAGTTATACTCAATAAACTTTAAGTTATCTCCTGTCTAAAAAATTTTACAATACATTCTGTAGTGAGACTTCTACGCTATATTTCTTATGACTTGGTTTTAAATCAAACTGTAACTAGAAGATGGGGTCCTGCTCTGGGCTCTACATTGTCTATACCTCCTAATGTTACCCCAATGCCTGCCAATATTGGAGCTTTTAACTCAGAATCTGAAACTGTGGCTATGATTACTTCCCAGTGTCCAGAGTTTTATACCAAGGGCTCTCTAATCTTGCCACAGACTATTTATATGGGACTTTTTTGGTTGGGTTTAATTATCTTGTTAAATCCTAGTATATATTTTTTGAAAATTTTACTAAGCAGTATTTGAAGCTTCAGTGGTGGTTAATTATCAACTCCTTATGGATTTGAGTGGTTATTCTGCACCACTTGAAGACCTCTTTGTCGTAACTGTGCTGCTTTAGAAGAGTTACAAGAGGGAAATGATTGGGGACTAGATAATATTCTTTATTGAGAAATAAAAGCTATATAGTTCTTGTGAATCAAGGATAACAGGAGCATGATTATGAAGATCACTCAATTGGATGTTTAAGGAGATGGCTTGATCCTTGTAATGAATCAAGCACTAAATTGAGCTATTCATCACAAGGGATCATGGTCTGGCCATGTTGCTGGATTTGGAAACTCAAGTCAACTTCCGCATTTTGCTTTGGGTCACTGGAAAGTCAGGTTGCAGGTCACAAACCCGCTCTCTCGGAAACTTGCTTAGGCCAACCCCATTGTTTTGACATCTTCATACTACTCACCAATTTATGCCACAAGAAGTGCCCGACATAATTTCTGACTACCTGTTCCCAATGCTAGACTAGATCAATATCAAGCTTAAATCCCGGATAATCTCAAGAAAATCCCAAAAGCTCCACTCTTCAGCACCCCTGGGGAATGTTGCAACATCTACAATTACTCCCTCTTGGGAAAACCATTCCCCAAGAAAGGCCTGATCATCAAATGATTGATAGCACTCTTGCCATGCTATCAGGTTGTATGAGGATCAAATCATTTTGAACACTAAGAGGAACACTACCTGGACAAGCCCCATGGCTGCCATGATGTGCAATGACTGTATGTAGCTTATCATGATACTATATGATACTCCTCTCTCATATCAAATAAAGTATCCTTCTCTTCTTAAATTTACCATTTATCTTGTTTATTATACTTCCCAGAAGTATATACTTGAGAATGGCAAAGCATTGATTTAATTGGCATAAAAGCTGCTCAGGTGCCAGGTGTGAAATTGCATATCTGACAACCTTGCATCCTATCAGACAGGTTCCAATTCTACAGGGTCGGCTTGGATGCCCAGCATCTTACTTCATGTTTGGTTGGGACTTTGTTTATGGTTGAGTTGTTTTGTTTGTCCTGGCCGCTGTGAAGGCTGCTGTACATCTCCACGCTTTGGGCTTCAAATCTTGACCTCGGTTGTGTATGTTTCTATTATTTTTTGGAATCATAGAAACCTTTTGCGGTGGGTATGTCTCTGGTGGCTGATATATTTTGAGATGGATGGAGTTTGACCTAATGGAACTGTGTTTAAGTCTTAAAATGAAGCCATATGCGATCCGTTTGCAGAGATATGGCAAGTATTTGGGGATCTAAATGTCGGGTGGCATGGTGTAGATTTAGCAAATATCGAGGATGGAATTGAGATGATTTATAATCATCACTGCCTGTTGACGGTGTGCGGCCATCCAGGCTCCAAATGGATTAGCGGTGACTTGAGGCAGGGAAAGTACCGATTGGTTGCAGCATTGTCATTGGGTGGTGAATGGATTGGATTGCAGGGATTGTTGGTCGCATGACCTTGTCTTAGCTGTGCTCCTGACGCAAGCGAACTTTAAAGCAGCTAACTGATTAGAGCCTGCCCCTGGATAGATGGCAAGTAGAGCTTAGGGAAAGTTTCAGGATAAATCTATTTAAAGGGGCTTGAGAACTCATAATTCTGCAGCCTTTACATCACTTGGTCAAGAGTGGTTTCTATATTTGAAAGCGAACCACGAGTCGAGGGTTTTACATGTGGTTTTACAAAACTCAAGGCTGAAAGTAAACATTGTTGAAAGCCAGGATTCATACAAATCCTCTTTTGTCAAAAAGCGTATTTAATTTGTAAAACAATTTGGCTAAACGCACACGGGAAAATAACTTGTACTTGATTTAGTATGTCATTTAAATCATTTAAATAATTGAATCCAGCCTTGGCAAAATAACATCGGGTTTATAGATTAATTGCCTTTAGTGGTGTAGTTAATTTCAATATGCCATACATATTGGTTCTGGAAGCATAGATCAAGTTAACCTTATTGCATTAATTGGGGTAAAAAATCTAAACATGTCGTCATGAGTGCATAAGCCATGGCGGCAGGTTATTAGGATTTTCTCACAAGTCTGAAATGGTACCAATGAATAAATGAAGACTGATCTAAATATTATCTACATCCAATCAAATGCTAGCACATAGTATCCACCCAATCAGATGCGTCTGAAGCAAAGGCGAACCACTTAGCTTGAGCAGCACGGAGGATCACGGCACTTTTTGCAGAGTGGCATTTGGTATAAAGCCACGTCGGCAATCTAATAAAGATCAAGATCTCAGAATGGTAGATACAGGAATCAGTAGTGTTCAAGCTCACGGCGGCAACTATGAAGGGTTCGACCATATCACCTTTATGGTCGGTAACGCCAGGCAGGCCGCCTCCTTCTACGTCACTCGATTGGGCTTCAAGCATATTGCCTATCGTGGCCTGGAGACCGGTCACCGCGATGTAGCCACTCATGTTGTTGCCCAGAACAACGTCATATTTGCCTTCCAGTCTGCCATTAACCCAGGAAACATCGCTTTCACTCCAGGAGCTTGGAACTCACGGTGACAATGCCAAGAATGTTGCATTTACCGTAGATGATGCCCGTGCTCTTTATGATTTGGCCATGAAGAGAGGTGCTCGCTCCATCCGGGCTCCCTGGGAGGAAACCGACAAGGACGGTACTGTTGTTATGGCTACTATTGCTACTTATGGGGATACTGAACATACCTTTGTTGAGCGCAAGAACTACAAGGGCCCATTCCTGCCCAACTACCGCCCTACTGTCGTCCAGGACCCCCTGGTTGAGCTTCTCCCCAAGGTAGGGCTTAACTTCATTGATCACTGTGTCGAAACCAACCTGATCTGGAGATGGAGTCTGCTTGCGTCTATTATGAAAAGTGTCTCGGTTTCCACCGCTTCTGGTCTGTTGATGATTCTCAATCCATACCGAATACAGTGCGCTGCGCTCCATCGTAGATGGCCGACAATAGCGAAAAGGTCAAGATGCCCATCAATGAGCCAGCGGAAGGAAAGAAGAAGAGTCAGATCCAAGAATTTGTCGAATTCTTTGGCGGGGCAGGAGTTCAGCACATCGCCCTCAACACCAGTGATATTATAACTGCAGTCACCAGTCTTCGTGCACGTGGACTTGAATTCCTCACGGTCCCTGACTCGTATTATGAAAATCTTAAGATCCGCCTGAAGTCATCTCGTACAAAGGTGACGGAAGATTTGGATTTGTTGCAGAAGCTCAAGATCCTGGTTGATTATGACGAAAATGGGTACCTCCTCCAGCTTTTCACAAAACCCCTCCAGGATAGGCCGACTTTCTTCATCGAAGTCATTCAGCGCAAGAATCACGAAGGCTTTGGTGCTGGTAATTTCAAGGCTCTCTTTGAATCTATCGAGCGTGACCAGGAGGAGCGTGGTAACTTGTGATTACTAAAGGGTAATCTTATTTCTTAAATCCTTTATTGTGACTATAAACTCCTCCTTTTAAAACAGCTCTTTAGTTTTCAGCTCAGTACTCTAATCTTGGAAAAATATTTTTAATTCAGCTTTTATTTCGTTCCTCCTGAATCTGCTGCAATCTTAGTTTTGAAGATACTCTTTTCAAGTTTTTTAACTGTTCTTTGTCGAGCAGTCTCTAAAACCAAGTTTTTATTTTCCATAAAACCCAAGCCAATTTTACTCTGTTTAACAAAACGTTGGCAAGCGATCAGCATTTCGCTCTAAGCAGCTGAACCTTGAAGCCCATCAAACAATTCAATTCTAAGAATTAAAATAGAAGTACATTGAATCAAAAGCTAATTTTGAGAACCCGAAACATCATTTGATAGTTTAAAAAAATACCTTGAGGTTCGGCCAATATTATGAATCCATGGCATCTCTTCCCTGCCATGCTGATAAATCTACCCACTGCGCTCGAAGTACATTGTCCGTTTTCATCTCTCCCCAGCAATAAGTAGTACGTTCTTTCTTCAAGTTGTATTGGACTTCAAATTCTCATCAAGCGGCAGATCTTCTCTGACCCTAACTCGTAAGTATTCATACAGGCATAAGAAACTTGCTGCCACTGCACACGCCGGGCCCCGCTGAGAAATCCTACCATATCCCAATGAACTATTGGGATCCAAGCCGGATTGGCATTTGCAGCCTGTTAAGCTACCCATCTGGAAAATGCAAGACCAACTCAAAACTACCTATCCTAGCATATCTCAATAGCATACACAACGTATGCACTGCAACCCGGATTTACAGAACCATGGCTAGTATACAACCTGCAGCTACCATCCAAAGCTATCAAATAAAACTTGGATGTTCAAGCTGACCCCCCTCTATCTTACAAAGGCAAGCGTGGTACATTTAAATAGTCACCATAAACCCTCAAACCCCCATCGAACCAAACCTTCACATCTAATAGGATCCAAGGCAACAAGAGAGCACCATTGCCATCCAACCAAGTGAACTCCCAATACAAGCTGAGCCAGGCATCCCCCAAGCACAGAAATGTTTCCCACCATTCCCAGCATGATGAGAAAGGCATCTCTCTGAGCCTTGAAATAGCTTAATAGTAACCACTGGTATCTTAAGGATGTAGAGGGATAAACCAAATCCATAAGAGATTAAAGGCCAACTAAGCTTGTAGGCTAAAATATAGCCCGGTAAATCACCCAGAAAAGTTGTGGATATAGCAAACTCATAGGGGAAGCCAAAGGGGGAGAACTATAATGGGCTGGGTATAGAGAGCACCTCTACTTCAGTTAAGATAGGCATCACAAGGACAGCTTCAATCTCAACCTGGTTGAAGATGGAAGGATATCCCAAGAATCACCCCATGTAAGGGACCCTCTTTACAAGGAAGGA